>CAUEHF010000021.1:0-30388 GCA_958502075.1 Orchestes rusci
CGGGCACTACTCACATGGATGTAACTCTAGACATTTATTACGGTTCTGTATCAACCTTTCCGTTTAACATCGGATAACCGTAAAACAATGTCTCTTTATTCCATGATCGAGAGGTACAGCTCGAACATACTCCACATCTATTTGCGTTCGCAGACTTGCGAACCAATAGATGGCAGTGGTTGTCTAAAAACAACCACTGCACATTTACCCAGATTAGGGTAGTGTCTAGAGTTGCATCAGTGTGAGTGGTGCCAGCTGCCTTACTGATGAGTCCAATTACGGGACGAAACCGGTATAAGGAGGGCACTACTCACATGGATGTAACTCTAGACATTTATTACGGTTCTGTACCAACCTTTCCGTTTAACATCGGATAACCGTAAAACAATGTCTCTTTATTCCATGATCGAGAGGTACAGCTCGAACATACTCCACATCTATTTGCGTTCGCAGACTTGCGAACCAATAGATGGCAGTGGTTGTCTAAAAACAACCACTGCACATTTACCCAGATTAGGGTAGTGTCTAGAGTTGCATCAGTGTGAGTGGTGCCAGCTGCCTTACTGATGAGTCCAATTACGGGACGAAACCGGTATAAGGAGGGCACTACTCACATGGATGTAACTCTAGACATTTATTACGGTTCTGTACCAACCTTTCCGTTTAACATCGGATAACCGTAAAACAATGTCTCTTTATTCCATGATCGAGAGGTACAGCTCGAACATACTCCACATCTATTTGCGTTCGCAGACTTGCGAACCAATAGATGGCAGTGGTTGTCTAAAAACAACCGCTGCACATTTACCCAGATTAGGGTAGTGTCTAGAGTTGCATCAGTGTGAGTGGTGCCAGTTGCCTTACTGATGAGTCCAATTACGGGACGAAACCGGTATAAGGAGGGCACTACTCACATGCATAGATAAAAGAAAAAAAAACTCACATGGATGTAACTCTAGACATTTATTACGGTTCTGTACCAACCTTTCCGTTTAAGCACACCTAACATTCCACGCGACGTTTCAAGAGCAGCTCGTTGCTGGCACCAAAATGCATCAAAGCGCATGGGTTGAACACATGTTCGAGGATATTCGGCTAGAGCAGTCAGGTACAATTTAATTCTGAGACGCGAGATATCTCGTCTCGAGCAGTCAACTGCCTTGCGAGAATATATACGTCTTGCGCAGCGAAAGGGTTAAGTCACAAAATACAATTATTTAGTCCTGCCAATGCTTTATTTATTGGTTTTGTTTTTTAAAAATAGTTCAATTATTATTTTTCACAAATCTTGTTAAATATGACCCTAGTTATGTGTGACAGTGGTTAAGTTGCGTTGTGTTATGATTCAGAACTTGAAATAAAATAATAGGTCGGTTTGTTGAACAATCACAAATCTATCTGAAAACCTATCATCAAAAGGAAACACTAATACAAATGAAAAAAATATTTTAATCAAAAAAATCGATTTCGATTTTTTTTTTGTTTGAAAAATAAAAATAAATAAAATAAAACAAAAGATCAACGATTTTCCGAGATATTAACCTAACTTATATTTTTTTGAATGGAATAATGTATATTATTCGATTTTTCGATTCTTCTCTAAATTCTAAGTATATTTTATACAGCATATCATATATCTATCTTCAACGGTTTGGGAGAAAATGACTTCGAAATATTTTTCAAAAATTAAATAGTTCACATTCTGGCAAGATAGATAGATAGATAGAGTTATGGAGGGGTAGCATGCGTCATCCTTTTACTTAGGCCGCTCAGGTGGGCCTATTGTAACCTCTTTCGGGGTTTACTCGTCGGGCCGCGTATTGGCGTTCCTTACTACGATACAGAGCATACATGATCTGTATCGCAGTAAAGTATGGCTGGACTGGATGCACAATTTCTTCAGCCATTGTTTACTACGGTGCAGACCAAATGCGTTGTTATGGGAGTAAAGTATGATAGGAATGGATTAGTTGACTCAATTCATTTATTCTCGTTTACCACGATGTATAATAGAAATTAATCACATACATAATAATTATTATTTATCATAATGGTGAATCTAGAAATATCCTACTATCATTTAATGTGACGATGTGTGGTTTCAATGCATGGTTTCACGGACCTATTTTCAATTTCGCAAATGACAAGAGTTTAACTCCAATTATTTTTGTCTATACAGGGTGTTGCTCAATGAATGGCCGTAATTCCAGAGATGCATTCCTAAACCAAATTGAAGTAGAAATAGTCCAATCAAAAAAGCAAGTGTAGAGTGCGTGTATAATATAAATATATATAAATAGTCTGGTTTTCGAAATGCAGGTTTAGAAATAGATCGGATTTTTTATTGTCAAATCAAGTCAACTTTGCTCGCTGCTGTAGACCACGTTGTTTTGTTGTTATAAACATATCTATTGTTTTTGACTTTCCTTGACGGACCATGATTTTTCATGTGATCAAAAAGTGGATTTTTTTCTGAACCTGCTCTTTTCGAAAACCAGATTATTCAGGACACATCTCAATAAGTACAATGGACAATTTGCATACATTGTCAAATGACCTGAAATTTTATATACGTATTCTACACAAGATTTGAAAGTCATCAGCGAAAACATTTTTCCAAAATACTCAAAAATATACTTAATAAATGAAAAAGAAAACGCAAATTTCACTGTATGATCGAAGACGGGAGCTATATTACCCTCTCTCTCTCTCTCTCTCTCTCTCTCGAAAGAGAGAGAGAGAGAGAGAGAGAGAGAGTTATTACAGACTATACGCCAGACGGAGATATATAATGTTTTCTGATGTGACGTAGTGGATGTTGATTGGCGCTCTTTAATCGGTGATTACTACATTAATAGAGGTCGAAAGTTGATTTTTTAAACATCAATGGCATCAGTACTTACTAATCCGTATATTTTTCATATTTCCAAAAAATGTGCAAATTGTCCATTCATTTTTACAGCAATCAGGGATAGTTTGGATTAGGACTAATCTTTTGAAGTTCACTCTATTCTCATAAGGTAGTCTTAGTACATGTTTGTGAATTTCGGTAAACAATAAGCACGAGTCGGAATGCGCGGCTACGCAGAAGTCAGTGTTTTTTTGACGAAAGAAGTTTTGCCGGATCAAGTGTAAACATAAAGCGCACGAGATCGTCCTTGTGAAGCCCCCGAGCCCCGAGTTTCGAGGTGAATATTGTTTCTTTGAGTTGTTAGTTGGTATTTCTAATTTCCTGTGGGTTGACGTTAAAATGAATTACGAACAAATATTGAATGACATGTGCAATTCCGAAACAGCCACAGTTCAACGGTTTGAGGACAATGAAGGGAGTTTCAATGCTTGTGTTAGGTGCAAGAAAGTCGAAAGTGATGTGACACGTATCCATCTGCCAAAAAATATGAATATCGAAAAGTCTACAAATGCCAGCATAATAGTTTTAATAAAGTTAAGGAAAATTATATTAAAGGAAAGAACTGTCGCATTCGTGATAAGAACTGCGATGCAAAAATCGATATTTTATTCAAAATAGTTAACAGGAACACGATAAAAAATGACTGAAAAATGGATTCAATTGCTGCATTAACGTAAGTATATCATATGTACACCTACCACTTGTCTCATGAAAATGTCGTACATTACTTAGCAAGGATTAGTATTCGCTTATTTTATCAATATTTTCAGTATGTACCATAATTTCAGTAGATCAGTAGATTCAGAGGGGGATTCATCATAATTTCCGACCCCTCTTATAGCCGTTATTTTAAGAGTTATAAAAAAATGATAAATACCAAAGTTGTCTGTTTTTGGTCTAATTTTTTGAAAGGTTGAAAAAAAAGCATAAAGGAAATGTCAACATTCAAAAAAAAATTAGTTATTTACTTCTTTATTTAGTTTTCCATAGCAATTAAATTTATAGATTGTATCCGAAGTTGGAAGGGAAAAAATGGTCCTGTAAACTGAAATAGCACGGCTGACGCAATCATCAACTAATATAAAATTTATGAACTCACAAGAAAAAGATCTTTCATTCAAGACAAAAGTATACCATTCCATTTGGAAAACAAATATTTTTCAGAATTTTTTCATTACCTATGATTCATGTGTTTCTTTTTGACACCAGATTATAAAAATTAGACCAAATAGAGCTTTTGTATTCACCTTTCTTCTATAACGCTTTAAATAACGGTTATAGGGTGGAAGGGTATTTTAAGGAATGACCCTGTTCATACGCATTTTATAAATATGGGGTGTTTCTATAAAATTTTGTAATATCCAAAATTTCTCTCTTGATATACAAAGTTTGATAAGTTATTACTTTTTTTAGATTATATTTGAACATTCGCATCGCACCACAGTTGCAGAAGCTTATAGCCTCAGATTAATAAACAAGTATTAATCTGAGCTTATAGCTATCTGAGAATGGCGCCTGATGTACAACAAACCTTTCTACAATACTTTAATGAGGGAATGACCAACTCTGTTGCAAGAAATTATCATGAAATGAAGCTGCAAAGCTGCCAAGAAGCAGAAGGCACAAATATTGCTCTTATTTTGGCCAACGCCCAAAAAAATCCGACAGAACGTCAAGTTAAACATCTTTACGAGAAGTGGAGGTGGGTAATTCTATTATACACAAACATGCAGATATGTTGATACAGTGCTTTCATTCAAATGAGACCCACTTTAACTTTATTTTACTAACCCTAACCCAAAATATTCCTGTACGCTGTAAAAATAAAATATATTATTGAATATAAACATAGTTTCATTTTTGAGCATAATACACTACGTGTTTTTGTTCGAGACGTCGTTGAATTCAATTGCTATTGAATTGAGTATGCTTTGACTTGGCGTTCACATAATGATAGACCGTTATTTCAAAGAGACATTCCGGAAACAATTTCAAGTAGAAAAGGCCTTATGAACATTTGTCCTGAATAGTTTGTTTTTCGAAAGAAGAAAGTAGAACTTTTTGACCACATGAAAAATCATAGGCAGTCGAAGAAAGTACAAAACATCATATTCATAACAACAAAACAACGTTTCCCATAGCAACGAGCAAAGTTTACTTGATTTACAAATGATAAATCCGATTTTTTTCTAAACCTGTATTTCGAAAACCAGACCATTTATTTACTCAGTGACATTAGAAGTGTTACACCGATTGATTTCCCATAAGATGTGAACATAATAACCTAATACAAAGTTTCATATCTCCTTTGAAAAAAAAAATATTCCAAATTAACCAAAAAAACAAAATGTTCAGAATGATTGAAATTTCAATATTTCAGCGTAGGAGAGATTCCATATCTATCAGTGAACTCTATAAACTATTTCAAAATTTGGTGGTCAAACTAGCATTGCAATTAGCATTGGGTATATAGAATGTGTTGGAAATTCAAAACACTCTATAGAGTTTCCTGGTAGAAATGCAATTCCTCCTATGCTTAAATATTGAAATTTCATTCATCCTGAAGATACTGTTTTGGTTAATTTGATATCTTTCTTTTCAAAGGAGATATTATTATGAAGCTATGTAGGTCATGTTTACATTGAGTCTTATGGGAAATAAATCGGTGTAACACTTCTAATGTCACTGAGTATATTTAGGACACATTTTACTTACAAGACCTTTTCTACTTCAATTTGGTTTAGGAATGCGTCTCTGGAATTACGACCAATCATTGAGTAACACCCTATATAGACACAAATTGTTGAAGTTGAACCCTTGTCCAGTTCTAATTTGCGAAATTAGAAATAACTCCGTAAAGCCATTGTACACATCGTCACATTAAATTATAGTTGGATATTTCTAGATTCACCATTATAATAGATAATAATAATAATGTATGTGATTATACATCGTAGTAAACGATAATGAATGAATTGAGTCAACAAATCCATTCCTGCCATACTTTACTCCCATAACAGCGCATTTGGTCTGCACCGTAGTAAACAATGGCTGAAGAAATTGTGCACCTAGTCCAGCCATACTTTACTGCGATGCAGATCATATATGCTCTGTATCGTAGTAAGGAATGCCAATACGCCGTCGGGCCAGCCGACAGCGTTGATATAGTTCAAGACAGTGGCGGCTGAGCATCCCCCGATTGAAGCCAGTTCTGGCCATCTTTCCCCCATAATGGATTCTCTGCTATTTACAAGAGCTGGGCTGCTGGGCAGTGGCAAAGGACATGCTCAGCACTCTCGTCGTCTTCGTGGCACCCCCTACAAGTCGGATTTGTTACAACACCCAGGATGTGGAGGTGCTTATTCTGCTTATTCAGCTTACAGTACAGTGTCCTGTGAGTATTCCTGTCAGTTTTCTAAGGTTGCTCCGCGAGAGCCCAAGGAGACAATTCGTTCGCGCAGCTTCGGGGCCGTGTATAGCGGCACGCGAGTGTCCGAACCGTCGTGTCTCCCATCTTTCCCTTGGAACACCTATCCTCCTACGTTTTTTTTTCATTTTTGAGCATATGCTTCATTTTTGTCGTGGTCACTTTTTCAAAACTAGAGTATACTGACTTGTGTTTATGGATCTCGGGAAGAAAGAATATCACATTTGCTACTTGAGGAATATTTTGGATAATATCTTCAATGCTTCCCACGAAATACTTATTTAATTCACGTGCTGTGTCTGACTCTTGTTTGAATATTCCTGCCTCGTAGTGTATTTCATGTGACATAGTGTGTTTTCCAGGCAACAGCGTCTTGAGGATTTTCCATAGTTCCTTGGGGTTGTTTCCATTTCCACCAATAGTTTCTGCGTAGTTTCTCCTTCTTCACTCATATCGGAAAACTGCAGCATTTTCTTTAAACATCTGTATCTTTACTAAAAAAAGCAGTGACGTGACCAAAAAAACATTTTGCTGAGAAAAGATTGCACTTCACAACAAAATATAATGAACTTAAGCGTGAAAAAGTAGCTTCTGTTCCTCCCTGTATAATAATCAAGCCATCAGTATTTTTCCAAAATCAAAATGAGGGGTAATATTTCGAGACAAAGGGCTACTTTGTACAAATTTTGCCAAAATTGGACAAAAATTAAAAAAGTTACAAGGATATCAAATTAACTCAAATTATTCATGTCCGGAATTTATTGTCGGAGAGGGTATTTAATTGTTCATGGCACACATTGCGATCAATAAGACTTCTAAATTTGTGTGTGTTGCATCTTTCGACGCTATTTTCTAACAAACCATTGAAGATAACTATATGTGATGCATCATAAAATATACTTAGAATTTTGAGTAGAATCGAAATATCCAATTATATACAGGACGTTGAGGCGACCTACTTCAAATTCAAACCGCTCTTTCTTTAAAACTTCATAACGAAGACGTTCGAAAAAATAGAAATTTGATGATGTATCTAATAGACGTAACATGTTTACTAGCAAAGCAAGAATTGGCATTTAGGGGACATAACGAGAAAAATGAATCTTCAAACGTTGGAAATTTTAAAGAATTTTTCAAGGTTCTGATTAAATGCGATGTGGAGATGCAAGAACATTTGAAAAAAATTGATAACATATTTACGGGATTATCTAAAACTATTCAGAATGATTTGATTGTATTGTAACGAGTTTCGCTATAGAAAACACTGTTCAGCTTTAAATAATTTATTTTACAAGTCGCTATGTACAGAACTCACTATTCACAAACAAAATCACAGCTTATTTATGTTTTACGATTTATATTTCACGACGTATTCAGAACTGAACTCCTCTTGAAATGACGGATCTCATTATATACCCTCGCCAGGATTGAGAGAACAATCCAGATATTTTTGGAAAAGCGAAGAATGTTCGACGCCATCTAGCCTTGCTAGAATGTACCAGAATGCCAAACAATTCTACACAATGTGGTGGCTGCGGCGGCGCATTCACCATGCAACGTCACATTGCCCCCTTCTTAAGACAATTCGTCCCGAATTGCCTTCATGTCGGTATCGGCAACTGTCCCCAAACCGGCAGCCTGATGTCCTATGGAAGTAGCAGTCCACTGTCCTCTGGTTCGTCCTCCGGGAAGGATAGCAGCACACCAGGATGTCAATGCCGCTTTCTTTGAAGATTACCTCCAGCATACTCCGTACTACTCTCCAGTCCAGTTGGTCGTTCGTCATTTTCGGAATTGCCAGATGGGTCAGGTCCTGTGACAGCATCAAGTCACGAAGATGACTGAGGGCTTTCCAGACATCACTGTAGGTGGTCAGATGATGTGGAAGCTTCTTCGTCACAAGGTAGAACAGGTGTCGTGTCCCATTCGAGATTTGGAGCGGCTTCCCTACCTCTGGCTTTTGTCGTCGCAGATGGTCCAATCGTCCAAATTTTCGCTTAAAAGCTGCAGCAAGTCCACTCCTCATACTGAGGTCTTCAGTGACCCAGTGAGCCAACGAGTATTCGGCCGGTGCTTCAAACAAATCCAGCTGCCTCTCTTGGACAACGCCATTCTGGACTTTCTGGCCATTGGAGTGTAGAGACATGAAAGTTTCCAATGACATGTCTTTCTTGGGTAACCTGATCTGCCTCACTTCAGCGTCCTGATCGTCGTGGTTCCCAGCATACCGAGCTAAACGATTGAAGTGAACAACCCTCGGTTTTCCTCGTGGTGGCTTTCGAATCCTGTAGACGACGTCATTGATTCGCTCCAGAATCTCATACGGGCCCTCCCAAGAACTTTGCAGTTTTGAGGAGAATCCACGTCGCCTCTGTGGGTTGTGAAGCCAAACCAAATCCTCAACCTGGAACCCTCCTTCTTTGGCCTTCACGTCGTACGCTTCTTTCATCCTGTCGCTGGCACTTTGGATGTTTAGTCGGACCCGTTGATGGATATCGTCCATTTTTCTACGAAGATCACTTGCGTAGTCTTCCCCAGCGACATCCTCACCAGGTGGACAGCCAAACTTCAAATCGCAGGGCAGCCGGAGTTCACGACACATGATGATCTTGGCAGGTGTTTCGCCCGTCGATTCATGAACTGCTGACCTGTACGCCATGAGGAATAGGGGAAGATGTTGATCCCAGTCTCTTTGATGGTTAGAGACAACTTTGGCCAAGTGTCGATTGATGGTTCGGTTTATTCGCTCCACCATGCCATCCGATTGTGGGTGTAACGCCGTTGTCCTTGTCTTCTTGATCTTCAAGACATCGCAGACGTTCTGGAATAGCGTCGATTCGAAGTTCCTGCCCTGGTCCGAATGCAGCTCCAACGGGACACCGAAACGGCAAAACCATTCCTTAATCAAGACATCGGCAACGGTAGCTGCCTCCTGGTTTGGCAAGGCATACGCTTCAGCCCACTTGCTGAAGTAATCCATGGCGACCAAGATGTATTTATTTTCTTTGTCCGTTTCAGGGAACGGTCCAGCCACGTCGATTGCGATCCTTTCAAAGGGGCTTCCCACGTTGTATTGGCGCATAGGAGCTTTTGGCCGTTTCTGGGGTCCGTTACTTGCCGCACATACGGCACATTTTCTGCACCATTCCTTCACATCGGCTTGACAGTTAACCCAGTAAAACCGTTCTCGCAGCTTTCCCAGCGTCTTGGTAACACCCAAATGTCCACCCGTGACGCCATCATGGACCTCTCTCATCACCTCTGCCTGTCTGTTTCCAGGAACGACTTACTGCCTCCGATCTTCCGTGCCATCCAGATTCTTCACCAGCCTCTTCAGGATGCCGTCATCAAGAACCATCGAGTCCCATTGAGCCCAGTAGGACTTCACGGTGGTCGAGAACCGCGCGACTTCTTGCCAGGTTGGTCGTTGGCCTGCCTGTTTCCATCCGATGACAAGCTTCAGATCTGGATCTTTCTCCTGGTCCTCGCGAAGCGCCTTAGACTGCCAGGAATCATCCACCACAGTCGTCCTGCAAGTGCTCGCCTCCTTTTCCTCGGCTCTTTGACAGTGCTTACATTGTTCTGGACAAGGTCTCCTGGATAGGGCATCAGCGTTGTTGTGGCTGGATCCAGCTCGATGTTCCGTGTCAAAGTTGAACTCTTGAAGTCTTTCAATCCAACGAGCAACTTGACCCTCCGGATTCTTGAACTGTAGGAGCCATTTGAGCGCGGCGTGGTCGGTTCTCAGCAGAAACTTTCTTCCGTAGAGGTACTTGTAGAAGTGCTCTACCCCTTTGACTACTGCCAGTAGTTCCCTTCTCGTGACGCAGTAGTTCCGTTCCGGCTTCGACAAGGTTTTGCTGAAATAGCCGATCACCCTTTCGTGTCCCTGCTGGATCTGGGACAGCACTGCACCAAGTCCTACATTACTGGCATCTGTATCCAGGATGAAGTTCCCCTCAGGTAGTGGGTAGCCTAGGATGGGCGCGGTGGCAAGTGCCCTTTTAAGCATGTCAAAGGCCTCCTGACAATCTTCGTCCCAGTGAAAGCGTCTCTGTGCCTCTGTGAGCCTGTGAAGAGGCCGGGCGATGTTCGCAAATCCCTGGACATAACGCCGGTAGTACGTGCACAGACCCAAGAAACTTCTTAGCTCGTGGAGGTTCTTTGGTACTGGCCACTCCTTAACTGCCTCCACCTTTTGCTGGTCAACGGCTACACCCTCAGCCGACACGATATGACCCAGGTATTGTACTTCCCTCCGTAACAGTTGGCATTTCTTTGGACTCAGCTTCAAACCGGAACTTCTGAGTCTCTGGAATACCTCCTCCAAGTTCTTCAGATGGTCTTCAAATGATTTGCCAACCACAATTATGTCATCCAGGTATACAAGACATGTTGACCAGGATAGTCCTTTGAGCACAGTCTCCATCAGCCGCTCGAACGTAGCAGGTGCGTTGCATAACCCAAATGGCATAACAGTGAACTGCCACAGCCCAGCTCCAACGCTGAAAGCAGTCTTCTCTCGATCTTCAGGGGCCATTTCTACCTGCCAATATCCGCTTTTGAGGTCCAGGGTTGAGAAGATCTTCGATCCGGCCAAGGTATCCAAAGTGTCGTCGATCCGTGGTAGCGGGTAGCTGTCCTTCTTCGTCACGTTGTTCAGCTGACGATAGTCCACACAGAATCGAGTTGAACCGTCCTTCTTTTTAATCAGAACAACTGGCGATGACCACGGACTACTAGAAGGCTCGATGACACCGCCTTTCTCCATGTCCTTGATGATCTTGTCCGCCTCCTCCTTCTTGGCCAAAGGTAGTCTTCTAGCTGTTTGGCGGATCGGTCGTGCTCCCTCTGTGTTGATGGTGTGCCGCACCACGTTCGTTCGGCCCTTTTCCCCAGTCCCGTTGTCGAAGATGTCGCCGTAATTCCTTATCAGGTTTCTCAATCGTTGTTTTTGTCTCTTATCCAGATCTTTTGAAGAGGTGACAACTAACTTCTCCATCTCTCCGGTGAACTCAGAGATGGTTTGCTCAGTCTCACATACTTGTCGCACCACAGAGGAAATTGACGAGCAGAGCCCCAAAACTGTGTCCCTTGCCAAACTTACAGAGTGATAGTTGACGTTCATCACTCTCACGGGCACAGTCTTTCCCACATGTACCAGGCTCTTTCCACATGCAATGCCTCGTCCTACTTCAGAATCGTGTATTTTAGGCTCAAACATCACGATGCTTCCTTCTTTCATCTTCCCTTCCAGGCGAGCCCACAAAATCATCTCGCTTCTCTCAGGAATTGAAGAATCCCCAGCCAGCAAAACACGAACTGTCTCTTCCTCTCTACCATGCATTATCACCTCTTCGTTGTTGGTTTTCAGTGTTCCATATTTGAAATCTAATTGGAAGCCTTGGGTGTTCATGATGTCCATTCCAATTATGATTTCTTCCTCAATATCGGCAACCAGCATTGGATGTTCGAAGCTGGTGCTTCCCAGAGTCACTGCTGCCTCCACTTCACCATGGATCCTAGCCAAGTCTCCTGTTGCCGTCCGTAGTCGCCACTTTGTTGGTTTAATCATTGTCGGTGTTGTGATAATGTCGGGCCTGATGATAGACTTCGTCGCACCTGTATCCAGCAGCATGGTGCGTTTCTCTCCATTAACCCAGCCATCCACAAACACGCTGTTCAGTTTGTGTCCTAAAGAAGCAACTATGGCGGTTTTCCTTGGGGCATTCTGGCTACAGGTCGACGATTGCCCCTTCGCATCGACCCTCTCTAGTTTTCCGACGTCGAAGAAGGTGCCCGTCTCTCCTTGCATCGGCTACGAATGTGGCCAAGCTCTCCACAGTTCCAGCATCGCAGCTCCCTTCGCTTGGACGCCTCTATCTCTTTGACGACCCTCCTCACAGTTGCTTCGACGGTGTCTTCTTCCAGAGGATCCTTCTCCTCCACCCTTCGCACGCGTGCAGGAACCTTCACAGACTGCTTCGCCGCTTCGAATTCCAAGGCTTTGGCCAGTGCTTCAACCAGTCTATCGGGACGATGGAGTATCAGTGACTGCCGAATCTCCTGGTCTCGAAGTCCATCCAAAAAGGCCTGAACTGCAAGCCTCTCCATAACGTTCTCTGGCGTGGTTGGATAAGCCAGTCGTGCAAGGCGAGCAACATCCGCTTCAAACTCCTGCAAGGTCTCGTTGGTCTTCTGAATCCGATTTTTCAACTGAGAGTGGTAGACGTGCTCCAAGTGAGTTTGCCCATATCGCAGTTCCAGATGCTTGACTAGTACATCGTAGTACTCCTGCTCCTGGGTGTTGAGCGTCTGCAGGATTTCTGTAGCTTTCCCACGAAGTGCCAGAGTCAATGCCAGGGCTTTTTCCGGTCCAGTCCATCCATTTGCCTTTGCTGCTGCCTCGAACTGGCGATGGTAATTGTTCCAGGACAGCTTGCCATCAAACTGTGGGACTTTCATGTGGATTCTGATGGTATCAGCTTCCATCTTGGCACTCGCACCGTGGTTCCCGAAAGTATCTTCCGGTTGTTGCATGATAGTGTCTACTTTTTCTCTCATTTTTTCCATTTCGACTTCCAGAGTCTTCACTGTGTCTTCAAATCGTTTCTCAAAGTTTCCAATTTCTACGGCGACATGATCCTTCACAAACTTATAGTTTTCTGCCAACTGTTCCTTAATTTTCTCCTCCATAATTCTAGAAGACTCTGCGAGCTTCTCTTCCATAACTCTAGAAGATTCTACAAACTTCTCTTCCAATTTATCTTCCAATCTCCTAGAGTTTTCTTCCAATAATCTTTTTACTGCGTTGGGATCGGGAACTTCAAATTGGAACGTATCAGGATTCATGCCTTCTTCCATTAAAGCCTCACGAAGCCTTGTTTGTAGATCAGTTTTCTTACCACTACTATCCAGGTCACGCTCCTCCAGCTCCCTCTTCAACTCGGCGACCTTCAATCCGGTTAAAAACACTAGTTTCGCAGCCATCACAGTGAATATTTATGTCCGTTTCTATAGCACACAATAAATCCCACTTTTGACACCAATGTAACGAGTTTCGCTATAGAAAACACTGTTCAGCTTTAAATAATTTATTTTACAAGTCGCTATGTACAGAACTCACTATTCACAAACAAAATCACAGCTTATTTATGTTTTACGATTTATATTTCACGACGTATTCAGAACTGAACTCCTCTTGAAACGACGGATCTCATTATATACCCTCGCCAGGATTGAGAGAACAATCCAGATATTTTTAGAAAAGCGAAGAATGTTCGACGCCATCTAGCCTTGCTAGAATGTACCAGAATGCCAAACAATTCTACACAATGTGGTGGCTGCGGCGGCGCATTCACCATGCAACGTCACAGTATGTATTTCCTAGCATCTTATGGAACACATTAACCGGGAAATCAAAGATTCTATTTTTTTGTGCGGTACAGGCGGATGATACAACCGAGATAGTTGAAAAATCGCAGTGTGCAATTTCGGTTCGTTTTGTCAATGAATCGAGAAAAATTCAAGAAAGATTTTTAGGATTTTATGAGGTGAGCCAAGATAGAACTGCTCTTGCAATGTACGAACTGGTATCGTCGCGTCGGTTTTGCGTCCGTTTGACTATAAAGCCAAGTTAGTTGGTCAGTGTTACGATGGTGCGAGTGTCATGGCTGGTTCATTAAATGGCTTACAGATTAAAATCAAATCTGATGCACCAATCGCTTTATTTACACACTGCAGCGCTCATAGACTTAATTTAGTTTTGCAAGACGGAACAAGAAGCATTAAAAGCTGTCGTATCTATTTTGTCAGCGCTACTTCATTACCGGGATTTTTTAATCAATCAGCGAAAGGAACATTTGTTTTAGATTCGGTAATGGCTAGGAGAATTCCTCCCTCTGAGGAAACAAACCATCAATATCATAGATTCAGAGTGGGAAAATTTGCGTACAGTTTTTACTGAAATTATTAACGATACGTCATCAGGAAAAGAGTCAATTTTTGGCGCAAGGGGCTACTTGAATGTTTTAGAAGATATTGAATTTTCATTTTAAACTGCTGCTTTAAAAAATACAGGGTGGTGTCACCAAGATGGGGTGGACGATTGTGGGAAAATGCTGAGAGATTTGGATAATTTTTTTTTTGTTTATCATAGTAAGTCGAAAAGGCTATGTTTTAAAAATATAGCCATAGTACAGGGTGTCCCAAAAAGTCTTTGGCAAACCAAACTTGTATTTTTTTAAATGGAACACCCTGTATATCAATTGATATTCCAATTCTTCCTTCAATTTTGAACAAAAATTGTGACACAACTAATGTCATTAAATTCAACCATTATCGAGATATCGCGTTTTAAAAATGGCATTTTTGCAACTTTGACATGCTATAAAACTCAAACTATTCAAGTTAGAGGAAAATGGTTTGCACTTTCCTATCTTTACTTTTCAAGGGCTCTTCTGTCATTTGGATAGAAGGTAACGTCAACTGTCAACTTTTTTCGGCACATTTTGACATTTTTTCACAAGAATGAATTTAATCTCCTTGAATAGCTCTTGAAAGGTTAAGATAGGAATGTGCAATCCATTTTTCTCTAACTTGAATAGTTTGAGTTTTATAGCATGTCAAAGTTGCAAAAATGCCATTTTTAAAACGCGATATCTCGATAACGGTTGAATTTAGGAACATAAATTGTATTACAATTTTTGTTCCAGATTGAAGAAAGAATTGAAATATCAATTAATATACAGGGGGTTCCATTCAAAAAAATACAAGTTTGGTTTGCCATAAACTTTTTGGGACACCCTGTACTATGACTATATTTTTAAAACATAGCCTTTCTGACTAACTATTATATACAAAAAAATTATCCAAATTTCTCACCATTTTCCCACAATCGTCCACCCCATCTTGGTTGCATTGATATTTGATATTACCGATTTATTATTTGACATTTTACAAAAAAAGTCTTTGGATATAACTTACTGCAAAAATCAAGTTTTTTTTTGCCAGGGATCGCATAAAACTGCTGAGAACTGAAGAGAAGTTTAACGAGATTTTTGAAAAAGCGGAGGGGAGAATAAATAAATCTGTGTGCTTACCACCTGCACAAAAACGAGCTAGATTATCTGATGCTATTCTAGATAAAAAAAAAGCCTCATTGCGTTTTTTATTTTATGAAATCTTAGATAACGTCGTAACGCAAATAGAGGTGCGATTTGCGGATTTGTCACAAATGACATTTTTTGCGTTAGCTGACTCGTCAAAATTTAAAAATTTTAATAATAACTTTCCCCAATTCGAAAAGTTAAATTTAGAATCAATTTTACAAAACCTGGTCAATAACGCACTTCGACAAATATTTTCTGAGGCCTATAAAATGTTTGTTTTGAATGCTACGATTCCCGTAACAAGCGTCGCTGTTGAGCGTCATTTCTCGTGCCTCAAACGTACCAAAACATACAGTCGTAACTCTATGAAAAATGAACGTTTGTCTTCACTGGCATTGTTAGCTATAGAAAAAGAATTGTTTCTTAAAATCCAGGCCAGTGAAAGTTTTGAAGCTGATATAATCCAGAAATTTTCGCTTATAAAGGATAGGAGAATAAATCTAATTTATAAAAAAAATCCTCTTTTTTCTATGATAATATTAGTGTATGGTGAGGTTCAGGAAGGCTATATGGGGAGGAGGAGGCCTTATTTTTACGCAATCAAGATACATACTTTGTAATATTTCAAAATTAAAATAAAATGACCGCAATATTAATTATCAGTCAAAGTTTGGGCAGGGTCTCGAACAATGATTTGTCTGCTGCGCATTCTCCACTTACTGGAAATGAGGGGAAATTATTTATAAATGAGGAGAAATCTCACGAAAAATTCGACTACGGCGCTAAACTCTGCCAATCACATCACTTCATCATTTAGTCACGCTACGTCACTGGATTCCGCCTACCCAAATATAGGCGGCACGAGCCGCCACTGATTCTATCGCTTCGGTGATTACGGATCATTTTGCTCGATCACATTTTTTCGTATATCTGTCATAATAAGGGTGGTGGAGGTCTTTCAATATTTAAATTCCAAAATTCCAATATCTCCTGAACCGCTCAACCGATTAAATATTTTTGGCCTTGTTTGGAAGATCATTTTATGGTCTTGTGAATGAAATATTTTGTTGAAACTTTGAGCCCAAAATAAATACACTAGAGGGCAATGTTTCAATTTGACTTTTTTCCAAAAATCTCAGCAAATAATCACTGCAAATATCGCCCTACAGTGTATTTGTTTTGAACTAAAAGTTTCAACAAAAAAATTCATTTGCAAGTCAGGGTGACCATATTTTTTGCCAGTAAATGCTGTACAATCAAAAAATCCGGGCTGATACAGTATCACCCAACCTGTAAAATGACGTTTTCAAAGTTATAGTTTCATCGTCTATATTTTCGAGGCAGCGTGGATTGTATGTTTCTTCGAAGAAGTTACGCCCCTCGCGGTCGAATCACGAACTTCAAAATAATTTCCAGTCATTTCTCTGGCCCTCTTTACTCATAGAGTTTTTTTCCCCAAACCTCTCGAGATACAGCCGCTCGGTATCCGTATCCGGAAATCCGGACATCCTGGATACAGGGTGTAAATTCAGTACCTGTAAAAATTTTAAAGGGTAATGGCCAATTGCACCTATTTTGAGGATACTTAACGCTAAGGGACCCTTAACGGCCTTAACTTGACAGTTTTGCATGCAAATATGTCAAGTTAAGTGTTCCTTAGCGTTAAGTATCCTCAAAATTGGTTGGTGCAATCGGCCATAAATCTTTGACTAATTTCAAGACAAAAAGTTCATATGAACATGGTGGAGTAGAAATTTGCTTTTGGCCAGAACGCATGTTGAACTAAACTGCGGCGCTCGTACGTCAAAACTATCGATTTAACAAAAAAAAAGTTATGACATAAATTATAGGACATTTTGTCTAGTTTTATTTTGTATATGAATATATTTATCGTGAAATTAGTCGGAAAAGAGCTATTGTCAAAAAACTGCTTCGAGATACCATTCTTTCAATATCGCGGTTCGAGCGGCAAAGATACTAGAAATCATATTGATCTACCTAGAATATGTTGTTGGAATAGGTATGCAATGAGGGACAATTCCAGAATACGGATACGAACGGACTCCTGTAAAGTATCACTCGCGAATTTAAAAATGTTAATTTGCAACTTGGCAACGTTGACCGGTGTGGCAGAGAGAATATAACGTTTACTGTTATATTCTCTCTGCCGGTGTGGTTGCAGAAGCGACAAAACGGTTCCCGCCCATTGATTTAAATAACTAACTATACATACACAGTATGTTTTTTTTTCAAACTTCGGAGAATAAATAAGAGATAATTAAGCACAATTAAGTCTTTTTTCTACATCCTCGTTTCTATAAAATCTTTGTCTTGAGTATTTATTTAGTATTCGATGATATCTTATAAGGTACCTACCTATCTAAATATATCATCGAATACTAAATAAATACTCAAGACGAAGATTTTATAGAAACGAGGATGTAGAAAAAAGATAAGGTACCTACCTATCTAAAACAAATCATGCGGATCTTATTTTGATCTTGAAGTACGTGAACATAACATCAAAATAATAACTGATTCGTGTTATTGAAAAGCTCAGGATACATTCTGTAATTTACTATATAGAATAAAACCCTCATATAGACGTCTCCTCTTTTATCCAAGATAGTCTAATACTATAATACTTTTCTGTATATTATAGGCTCTTTTATTAGTCGAATTCCTTATAGGAAAATAAAACACGATCAACTGGAAGAATCTAGATTTTAAATACCCCGCTTAAATAACAGCTGGGTGTGACACTGTCAACAGAAAGGCATGATTTGGCAACGATGGATCCCTGGGTGAAGTATCATCTCGTGCTTCAGGCTCACGGACCTAAATATAAAATGGACTGCTAATGCGGAAATTTTATTCTTAACCAACTACACGAGTCCCACCGCTCAACGAGTCCTGGGGATTTACGTTTGCGCACTGTGAATTTGAGATTCATTTTTATTCCTAATTTCGAGCTTGAATTGTTTGAACTATGGAAGTTTTGAGCTTTTTGTCTGGTGTCTAGTTCTAGTTATACCTTCTATTTATACAAGACCATGAGGTTGGTTTTTATATAGCCTCTTAAATGATTTATTATTAATTAAGTTTGGTGTTAGTTATTTCAGCTGCTAATCATTGTCATTGTTGAGTAAATAAAAGATAGCGCAATCTTGTAATCTAGGTTCAGATGTTGCATGTTGCCCCTATACCTTAAGCAGGACGTTTCATACCCTTTGCCAGAACTCACAACTGTAAGAACAGTGCTTTGCTTACCCTGGTGCTTACCTACGCTGATATGATTTTTGAATTCAAAGTTGAAGTTTGAAAAGGAAAATGATAACATTCCATAAAACGGTGTCTCCCTGTGAAACTACAATACATTATAATAATATCATGTACAGAGTGGGCAACTAAAAAAATGCGAGGTAAACTGTATCTTGGCCAGTATTTATCCTAGAGGCAGAGGCTTGCGGCAAAAATAATTATCACTAAAACGGCCAAGAGAAAAACCTGGGAAATATTTTCAAGTTTCTGAAATGGCCGCTAGGGGGCGTAACAACCAACATCAAGTAGAAAAATAGGATTTTCATAGAATTTTGGCCGATAAAAATATATCGATGATATTTTCATATTTACTGACTATATTCCTACACTTTTTGTCTTCTTTCAAAATAAAGCGGTGGACCCAAGTCCAAGCCCTTTAAAATCGGTCAAGCGAAACGGGAGAAATCTCCGTTTGTTTAAAAAAATTATTGAACTTCTCACACCGCTTTATTTTGGTAGATAGAAAATAAAACGTTTTAGACAAAAAGTTTGGGTAAATAGTCAGTTATGTCATCGATAAATTTTCATTGGGCAAAATTTTATAAAAATCCTATTTTTCTACTTGGTGTTGGTTGTTACGCCCCCTAACGACTTGACTTGAAAATATTTTCCAGGATTTTCTCTTGGGCGTTTTAGTCATAAATTTTTTTGCCGCAAAAGCCTCTATATACGATGAATAGTTCCCGAGATACAGTACACCGCATTCTCAGCTGCCCAGCCTGTGTACAGGGTGTTTCATCAATATTGAGAAAAAATTCGGAATGTGTTTTTTTCGCATTAAAATAAGAACAAAACTTCACATAAACATGTATCTGGAAATGCGGAAATGCTTCGTAACAGAGCCCTGTAGGTGTTGAAATTTTATTTTCGTTTTGGTTTTTTCTGAATAACATTCGAACCAATGTCGATCTTTTGATGAAAATTTGTGCTTAGGAGTTTCTTATCATGCAAAATAGGAATTTGATCTTGGTATGGCTCTTACATGTAGAGGGCGCTACCTACACTTTTTTTTTTTGATGAACCTGTATTATATTAATTTGTGAGTAAAAGAAAACAGATTTTCTTATCATTTTCACGCAGAAAATTTATAATTGTAAGAAGTCGCTACGTGCAACGATTCTCGAAATATATTTTGGATTTGAAATAATTGACACATGTGGTTTTGAAATTATGGCGAAGGTAACCTGCTAGAAGTTATTACAATTAATATTTCGTAGGTTTGCTCCATATTTTCAGTAAAAAAGGTCAAAGTTGACTAGTTTGTAATGTTATCAATAGCTCTTATTTAAATATTATCTAGAAAAAAAACTAAAAAAAATTAAATAAAAACACCATGTAGCTCTTGTAACGAAGCATTTCTGCGGCACATGTTTATTGATGAGAGTTTTTTTTTTATTTTCAAGCAGCCAAACTCATATCCCAATTTTTGGCACCGTCAATGAAACACCATGCTTCGCCATAATTTCAAAATCAAATGTATTCATTATTTCAAATTCAAATATCTCGAGAATGATTGCACGTAGCAACTTCTAACAACAATAAATTCTCTGCGTGAAAATGATGAAAAAATCAGTTTTTTCACTAAAAAATACAATGCAGGGATGTCCAAAGTGTGGTAGCGCCCTCTATAAGTTAGAGGCTTACTTAGATCTGAAATGAACTTCCTATGATGAGGAATCCTCAAATATGAACCAATTTTCATCAAAAGATCGACACCAGTTTGAATATTATTTAGGAAAAAGAAAAATTAAAATAAAATTTCAACACCGGAAACACATCTCGATTTTTTTCGCAATATTAATAAAACAGGGTGTTTCATTATTATAATATAATATAACAGAATCAACATTTTTAAACTAGACAAAAATGTATTCTCGTTACAAAATTACTAATGCATTGTCGGAAAAACGGAAAGATTATTTATGAAAATTTGCCAGGGGACCCATTTTTGTCAGACAAAAAGTAACCAAAATTGACCCAAACTCAAAATCAACCTGGAAAAATACTCCATATCCCGTGAAATCGTTCTTTTATGTTTTAAAGAATTATGAGAAAGGGATTTTTGTCTATGAGGAGTGAGAAGGTTATTATAACCAAAAGCCCAAAGGCTAGGGGTTGCGAAAGACATGCATTTCTCTTCCACAGATCCATCCACAGACGCGTTTCGCTGTATCACAGCTCATCGATGCGGCTAAGATCTGCAGGAGAGAAATCTGCTGCTGTTTTAAAGAGAGGGGGTATAGTACTTGAAGTACTCTTTCCCTTTCTGAAAAAAATGAGTTGCTTGGCAGAAAGGTTTTAATGAGGAAAAAGGAGAGGAGCCCAAGCTCCAGGGGTGGGGAGAGTACTCCCCGAAATTGTAGTGATTTGATTTTAACTTTTTTTTTTTTTTTTTTATTATTTTTATTTTCATTTTTTTTTTATTATATATATATTTTTTTATTTATATTTAGAGAAGAAAGTTAGGCGGTGGCAATGGTGGGGGGGGAGGAACATAATTTAGATCTGGATTCAATTTATAGGTCTTAAATTTCGACAACAAGTTTTTGTATCTCGTTTTTTTGTACTGGAAAAACGCAAACTTTTTTATTTTACGCAGGAGCTCGTTTTTGTGTAGTCCAATGTTTTTTTTTTTGCGGTAGTTGGCGTCCTGAATTACGTGATAGATGGGTTTGATTTTGTATTCGTTGTAAACATCTCTGGATCGGATAAACCACGGAGTCTGGTCCCATCTCCTGATTATTTTGTTTTGATAGGTTTGGAGACGTTTCAGCTGGGATTCTCTTAGACGCATTACCCCCATGGCATAGGTAAGTTTTGGGATGAACACTTGTTCGAGAAGAATTAGTTTATTTTTTAAGCTGAGGCTGCTGTCGGATTTAACGATAGGAAAAAGAACTCCATACATTTTGTTTACGTCCTTGAATTTTTTCGCAAGGTGATCATTCCATGAAAGTCGCCGATCCAGGATAATTCCCAGGTATTCCATTGTTGAGTCCCAGTTTATAGGGATTTCATACATTTCTAGGTTAGGAGTGGTGATGCGTTTCTTGCGAGTTATAATCATTGCTTTCGTCTTCCTTGGATTGATCCTGATTTTCCATTTGTTGTAGAATTTCTGGAGTATATTGACATGTTGTTGGAGTCTGCATACGATGGAGATGGGGTTTTTGGAGGTGGAGTATATTAGTGTGTCGTCGGCATACATTGATAGCTGAGTTTTTTCGTATACTGGGGTATCCGAGACGAAAATGTTGTAGAGTGTCGGCGACAAAAGGGAGCCCTGTGGGACACCAGCACGTTGAGTTTTGACTTCTGATAGTTCCTCGCCAATTTTGGTGCAGAATTTTCTGTCAGAAAGGAAGTTTTTGATGATAATAGGTATTCTCGCTAAGAGTTCAACACGCCGCTCTGGTCGAGTCCGCAATATTTGCCCTTTATTATTTAACGTTGTGTGAATTAAAAGTTGTGTTTATATCAATGTATAGTGTTCATTGGGTTCACTGTGGTGATAGTGATGGTTTATGACTGTGAATTGTCCTTTGATTACAAAATTAGTTTAGCCAAATTATATGGCAGCTATTCCGGCCCAGTAGGAGTTTTTTCTGTGAATTCCTTCACTGATAAGGATTTTGCATCGACTTATCGTATCATTCAGTTCTTGAAGGTTGTGATTAATAAAGTGTTGTACGAAATCTAGTACAATTCGACATTTGCATGATGGAGACTAAGTTCAAATGCTGCGACAAATGCAAGGAGACTAAAAACTATTTTTGTATTGTGTGTCATAACATTTTCCACAAAAGTTGCCATGAAAGGAATAGAGGAATGATAGTAATTGACAGACACAAGATCGTCTGTTCTGATGCTTGCCATACAGATTTGGATAAAAATGAGAACCAACAATCTTCGTCTTTGGCCACAGTGGACCAATTAAGAACTGAGCTGGATCATAAAGACCGCTATCTGACCAAGCTTCAGAGGAGATTGGAGGTCTTCAGGATTGACGCTGAGGATGTTGAGCTAGAATATAAAAAGGAGGTCGATGGGTATAAACGATCTACAAAAATCATGCAGGAGGAACTTTCAAAGCTCAGAAAGGCGGCTATACCGGGGCAAAGTTGTACTAAGTGTGTTTCGAGTAAAATGGAGGTTGAGAAGCTGTCCTTGGAGGCTAAGGAAAGTGCGATAGCTCTGAAGGAGTTGCAGATTGTCAATAGGAAATTGGAGGAATCTCTGGCTGATCTGAGGGAGCAATTGAAGAAGCCATGGGACGATGATGACTCATTTGCGGATAATCGTTCTGCCCAGACTTTATTTCGCGATGCAGGTGGTCGGGATGTTGTTAGGAAGAATAAGCTACGAATATTGTCTGATGAAACCGGACGGAAGCTGAGTAAGTCTTTGCATAGCTCATGTTTGTCTGGACAGTTTGATATACAGTCGACGATTAAGCCCGGCGCTCACTTCAATAAGGTGATGGATATTTCTCTGAGAGAGGTATTGAAGGAGGATGATTTTTTCATAATAAATGCTGGAAATAATGATATTTTAAATGGCAAATTTCCTAGTTTTCGTGATATTTTGAATTTTGTAAGAAGTTGTCCTAAGTCTAATTTTATATTTTTGTCGGTGCCCGAACTTAAATTAAACTCAAGGTTACTTCAGAGAGTAGATAAATTCAATAATAAACTCAAAGAATTCATTCACAGAATAAATACATGCATTCCTGGAACCATTCATTATGTTGATTCTTCTAAACTGGCGACGGCTTTCAAAGAGGTGTGTGATAGGATTCAGAATCGGAAGACATTTTCCGGTAAAAACTTGATTTTCATTGAGCCAGTAACGGATGATGTGGGTCTGGAAGCGAGTGTTGATTCTGACTTAGTCGTGAGGGTTTCTACGTGCGAATCGGATAGTGATACTTTGGGTTCGGTGGAGGTTATCGATGTTTCTCAGAACTTGACCTCTGGTTCCAAGGGTGTTGTTCTTCAAGTTCCGGATCAGAGTCTCTCTTCCTGCTTGGAAGGGGGGCCAGATGCGAATACGGCTAGCAATAATTCTAAGCAGATTAAGTTTTTTCGGGGTCGAACAAGCTCGGCAGTCTAATGAAGATATCTTGGGTTTTGCGAGGGTGGTTAATGAGAATGAATATTTTTTCAGCATTTTGTATTTGAACATTCAATCACTAAGAAACAAAACTAATGATCTATTTTTGCTTTTGGAATCGTATCAGTTTCCTGCCCTAGTTGGACTGACGGAGCATTGGCTGAGGCCCGTTGAAGTCTTTTACGTTCCCAAATACGTGCCTCTCTCCTCATTCTGCAGATCTGTTGCTAGGCATGGGGGTTCCTTGATTATGGTGAGGGAGGATATTGTTGAGAAACTTCAGTTCTCTGCGATTGACACGTTCAACGATTTGAATGAAGAATTTACTTTTGAGTTGTCGGTTGTGAGATCGGGTAACTATAATCTTTGTATTGTTTGTGTTTATCGGAGTCCTTCGTCAGACGCTTCTCAATTTGTCGACAGGTTGGAGAGTTTGTTTTCAAGGTTGCCAAGGAATGAAAGAATCATGATTGTGGGAGATTTCAACATTGACTTTCTGGATTCGACTTCCCACTCTAGGTTGGCATTATCAATGTTACTGCAATCATATGATATTACAATGCATGTTAATCTACCCACCAGAATTACTGGAAGATCTGCTTCTCTTATTGACTATTGTTGCTCTAACTTGGGCGTGATGATCGAATGTCTTGTTGAACCATCCGGTATTTCGGACCATGAATTGATAACTGCAGGTATGTACCTAAACAAATTTCCCATCAGACAAAAATGCAGGATGGGACGCCTCTTTAGCACCACTAACTATAAAAAATTTGGTGAACTTTGTTCTTCCGTTGATTGGTTCGAGATTTTTAGAGTGTTCGATGATGTCTCCTCTCCTGTGACTTCGTCGTTGCATCCCTTGAATTCTTTTCATTGCCTACTCAGACATTGTTTCTGTAAAGCCGGTCCAGAAGATTAATTCAAAAAAGAAAAAATTGTGGATCACTAAAGGTCTGCGGACGTCTTCCAGAAACTTGAGGTGTCTTCATAGTATGAAAAGATTCACTACCAATCCCGCTTTCCATGCATATTTCCGCCGTTACCGTTTAAATTATAGGCATCTGGTAAGAATTGCAAAGGAGAAATACTATAGTGAACGATTCAGCAACTCCCGTAATCTCCAAAGAGAGAGCTGGTCCATAGTTAACGAGATTAGAGGGAAAAGCAGGGCATCTACTGTACCTTCCGTGTCTCCTTCTTGTTTGAATGACTTTTATTGTTCGATTGCTGAGTCCTTAACCAGGAGTATACTTGCAAATACTGATCCTCTGATATACTTGGAACATCACAACGCAGTTGGAACTTTCTTTTTTATCCCAACTGACGAACTTGAAATTCGGGATTGTCTCCTTGAGATTGGCAATGGTGGATCTTCTGGTGAAGATGAACTGTCTGCAAGGATCTTGTTGTCGCTTCCTGGGAGCGCAGTTTCTGCTTTGGCGGAGGCAATAAACTATTCATGGAATTCTGGCCTGTTTCCCTCTTGTTTGAAGATAGCAAAGGTTATTCCAATTCACAAGGGTGGTGCCCTTGATGATCCCAATAATTTCCGGCCTATTTCACTTCTGTCAGTCCTGTCTAAACTTATTGAGAAGCTTGTGAAGAGAAGAATGCTGACCTTTCTCAAAACTAATAGTATTTTACACCCAAATCAGTATGCATATCAATCCGCTTCGGGAACTACTGATGCTATTTACAACTTACTGGAGACGGTTTACTTGGGTATTAATGATGGTGAGAAGGTGGCAACTGTATTTTGTGACTTGTCTAAAGCTTTTGATTGTGTTAATCACCAGATTCTTTTACAAAAATTACATGTGTATGGCTTTAGGGGTATTTCCAATGATTGGTTCGGGAGTTTTTTGTCTGAGAGATTTCAGCGAGTTGTGGTTGGTCAAGCTACATCTGATTTATCCATTACGAGATGGGGAGTCCCACAGGGCTCTGTTCTTGGTCCACTTTTATTTTTGTTATATGTAAATGATTTGCCGCGGTTGCCAATCCGGGGTACTATCACCCTCTTCGCTGATGATACGTCTATTGTTTGGCGCCATAAAGATGCTGCTCAATTAGAGGAGGTTATAACAGCTGACATGGTTCTAATCAAAAACTGGTTCAATGCCAATCTTTTAACTCTTAATGTAGATAAAACACACCTTATTTCCTTCAAGGGATCCGTTGATGCGGCTCTTATTGACTCTTGTCCATTGGCTCAGAGTAGCTGTTCCAGGTTCTTGGGTGTAATGGTCGACAGAGATTTAAAATTTGATCAGCATATTGCCAGGGTCTGTGGGCGTGTGGCATCTGGGTGCTATGCTGTTGGTGTTGCTGCGGGAGAGCTGGGCTCTGGAGTGGCGAGAAGTGTGTATCACTCTTTGGTGGAGTCACACTTACGCTACGGAATTGCATTTTGGGGAAATGCTAGTCAATGCTTATTGAATTCCTTGTTTGTCCTGCAAAAGCGGGCGGTTCGTTCCTTGTATGGTGTGCCTCCTCGCGAATCGTGCAAACCCCTGTTTACGAGGTATAAAATATTGACCCTGACGTCCATTTTCATTTTGGAGGTAGCAACTATAATTTTCAAAGTGCAGAGTAGATTGCCTCGTCCTTCTCATGATCATTCGACTCGTCAGGGAAGCAATCTCCTTCTGGTCAGACCGTCATCATCCCTTATTAAAAAATCCATTATTTATGATGGACGTAGAATTTTCAATTCTCTGCCTTCAGGAATAACTCGTAGCACAACAGTTAAAAGATTTAGGACACTTCTATGCAGGTTATTGTATGTGAAGGCTTATTATAATTTATCAGAATATTTTTGTGATACTTTTTAGATTTTATTCATACTAAACTTGTCTTCGTTATATTGTTCAATTTTATATGCATGTTATTCTTAAATGTATTTTAACCGTATTTTAATATTTTATGTACCATTTTTTAATTTATTCTATAGTATACAGTGCTTTGTCAACAAATGACGTTCATTTATGACAATAAAGTATTTATCAATCAATCAATCAATCAAGAATTAACTTGTTAGAAAAACCAGCCGATGCCATTTTAAACAGCAGCCCCTGATGCCAGACTCTGTCAAAGGCCTTCTCGATGTCTGGTGCCAAGAGTCAAGATGAGTTCTTGATTTGGAGGCCCCGAGTTACGTCTTCCAGTAGCCTGGCCACCAGGAGCTCTGTGCTGAGGTTCTCTATGAAGCCGAATTGATGGTCGGGAATTATTTTCAAGTTAGAGCATTGCTCCTGCAATCTTGTTAGTATTATCTTCTCATAGATTTTCCCTAGGCAGCTAAGAAGGGCGATGGGCCTGTAGCTACTAGGCCTGGACAGATCCTCCTTTTTCTTCGGTATAAGAACGATGGTGGCTTTTCTCCAGACAGTAGGGAAATATGAAAAATCCAGGCATTTGTTTATCAGCAGAAGAGTAAATTCTATCAAGTTGGGGGTGAAATTTTTTATAAGTTTATTGGTGATATTGTCCTCGCCGGGCGCCTTTCCCGTTTTTAAGCTTTTTATGATGTGCTGTAGTTCGTCAAGAGTGGCATTTGAGAATTCATCTACCTTAGTCCCTGGAAAGATATTTTGTTCGTCTTCGGGTTGATTTATTGGATGACTGTTTACTAGATCTGTGAATTTTCTTTCACCGAGATCTTCATTAAGTGACAACTGGCTGTAAAGAGATTCGGCGAAGTTGTCGGCTTTTTCTTTGTCGGTGTAGATTGGCTGGTTGTTAATGACGAGTGGAGGATACCTTCTGCCGTTGGTTTTTCGTGCAAAGTTTTTGTAGATGGTCCAAAACTTAGTACTGTGATCCTCCAATCCCTCTATTGTCTGTTGAAATTGTTCATTACGATGAATAGTTATTTTTCTCTTGATCCAGTTCGTCATTCTATTTGCTTGCTTGAGAAGTTCCTTGGATTCCAGTTTTTTGGCTTTCTTCTTGGTTTTGTTCCTTTCTCTTATCAGCTCCTTGATCTCTGCGGGAAATGGCTGTTGATTGAAGAACTTAGCTTTGATTGTTATCGAGGCTTTATCTATTGCTTGGTGAATTTTCGAAGTGAAGTCTGATATCGCATGGTCGATTTCCTGTGTTGTATTGAGAGGGTATCCGAGTTTCATTTTACTAAAAATCTTCTTCAGTAGATTATAATTTGTTATTTTTTTTTAATGTACTGTTTGGATGGTAGTTCGATATTTTCCAGTGTTAAAATGATCGGGTCATGATCAGAAGATAGGGCGGTGTCACAGAACAAATGGGTGTTCATAGGAATTCCTCTAATCAACCCAGTATCCAGAATGTCTGAGCGATTTACAAACCCTCCGTAATGGGTCGGTGTGTCAGGAGCCAGAAGGTGCACTTGATTATAATTGCAATAAGTATTGAGTTTTATTCCAGCAGTATTGTTTGTTTTACAGCCCCATATCTTGTTCTTGCAATTGAAATCTCCAAGAGCAATTGCCATTGTCTTGTGTGGAAGAATTTTGTTGAGGATGTTGTTACTCAATGCAATGGATGGAGGTTTGTAGACAGAACTGATCATAATGAGTGAATTCCCAGTATCTAGAATGATAGAAGTAGTTTCGGTGCTTAATGGACGGAATTGTGGAAGGGGCTTGACGGCCAGCCCTCTTTTGTAAAGGACAGCGGTACCGCCTCCTTTCCTATTTTGTCTATCGTTTCGGTGAATGCTATAGTTTGGAATGTTGAAATCATTTGCAGGTTGTAACCAAGTTTCTTGAAGTAGGATGATGTCGGGGTTGATTTTTTGCACATAGTCTATAAACTCCGATTTTTTGTTTGAAATGGAGTTGCAGTTCCAACTGATGATTTTTAAGTGGTTAACAGTTTTGGTGGCTTTTATTACTCATAAACTTGGGCAGTTGCTTCTCTTACTAATTCAAGTTCTCCCTCCAGAACAAAGAATTTATGATCCATTTTCTTTTCCAGATCGTTCATTTTAGTGTTTATTTGTTTGACTGAAGAATCCATAAGGTTTTTGATTGTTTCAAAACTGCTTCCTAATGTATTGAATTGAGCAGTCATTCTGTTGAAAAATATTTCCAGTTTATCCTCTTGATTGAAAATTCCGGGAGCGGAAATTTGCTGGGTTCTAGAACCAGACATTTTTTGAGCGAAGGTGGGTTGAGTACTGACAGCTGCAGACCGAATGTTTGATGTAAGATTGGTGTGTTGATTTGGGGTAGTTGGTTGCATATTTCTCTTTTCGTTCATTTTTTTAATGTAGTTGGGATTTTTTGAACAACCGGAGAAGTTTGCTGCGTGTTCTTGATCACAATTGATACATCTCATTTTCTCCTCAAATGCCTTTGTACAATCCTTATAAAAATGTTCACCTGCACATTTATGACATTTGGGGTCGTTTGAACAGGTGGTTAGGGTGTGGCCGAATAATTGACACCTGTGACATTGCGGTATACGTCCGGGTGTACCGCGTTGTGGTTCAACTTTTATACTCATATGTAAAAGATTGGTGATTTTGAGGAGAGCCTGGGCTTGGTCGTTTTCCACAAGGACCTTCAGCAAACCCGAGTTTTTCAGCCTTCCCGGTCCAAGGCGTATCCAGTATGCTTCTATTGGGAATATTTCATGTTCAGCCAAGGCTTCCTTTATTTCTTCTATGTTGATGTTGGGATTGAGTCCTCGGATAACTATATTGGATTTCTTCTGGTCAGGCAGTAGACGAGTGTGATATCTAATATCGTTAGAGAAAAAATATCTTGTGATGATTCTATGATCAGCTATGGAAGGGGGGGAAATCTCGATTCCAGCCCCGAATCTGAAGTTTTTGACATAATTGGCGGTGATTTTAGCTCCAGCTTCAATTAGATTTTTGAAAATTTTTGTCCACTCGACCATTTTGGTTGTCATAACAATCGGAGGAATGAATATTTTGTTTTCTGTCGATTTTTTGGCAATTGTGGCGTCTATGATCGGCTCTGGAGGGTCGGAGTTATCGATAGTCGGGGTGGTGTCCATTGGGACAATGATCTTTTCGGTAGTTGAAGAGGCTTCTATGGGGATTCTGACATCAGACATAATCTTGACTTTTGGGGCCGGTTTTTCATTTTCGAAAGTCAAAAGGGCTGGCTTTTTTAGTGGTGGAAAGTCCTTCAGTATCTTTGTAGTTTCGTTGATGAAAACATCAGGAACAGACGGGCTTAGCTTTCTTTTAGACTGGGGTGGAGTTGATTCCATGGAAACATGAATGTCCGAATAATATCGGAGTTTTCCAGTTAGATCAGCGATGATTACGTCTTGTTTTTGGATTGTTTGTTTTAGTTCTGCAATGGCAGCTCCATACTCCTTGTTTTGATCTTTTAGAATTTCGTTACATTCGTTCTTGATTCTGGCATTTTCGGCTTTCTGAATAATAACTTCAGAGTTCAAATTCGTTATCTGCGCTCCCATTTTTTTCACTTGGTCCGATAAAATGTTAAACATTTCAATTTCTTTTGAGACAAGGGCCGACGG
>CAUEHF010000022.1:0-5000 GCA_958502075.1 Orchestes rusci
AAATGGGAAAGTGTGAAAAATTGCGTTTTTAAGTATATTGTTATTTTTCTCAGTTTGTCTTGAAAACTTGCTGTTATGAAAAATACAACTTTCAAACTGTAATTTACTTTTTCATTTTTTTCCACAGCATGTCTGCGGATGCGGTTAACATACATATGTTATAACGGTCCAAAAGCAGATGAAACGCACGGAAAGTTTTGATGATAATCTTTTTTATCAAGATGAACTTCCATTTATAAGCGCGTTGTCTCTCCTCATACCGAGCGAGAATAATAATTATTGCTACGTAACGATCTTTCGAGATTTTTCTAGTCGCTTTCAATCTAGCGAAGTGTCGAGAGAATGTTCGAAGCTTTTGATGTCGGTCGATGTTTTATGCATATTGTTGTGTATTTTTATATAAATATATATAATATAATGCAGAGTCGAATCCGATGTTTGATTTTATCATGTTTGTACAGACAAACAATATACTGTGTTTTGTAGAGCGTGGCACTGGATATAATGTTATTCTTTGCAACATCACGCACACATACCTTATACTTGTGTCTGTCTCTGATATATTAAAATACAATTTTGTATTTCGGAGACTGTGTTTGTTGTTCATAAAATTGGTGTGTCTAAGTATTTTATACACATAATATACAAATGCACATCAATAATAAGAACAATAATCAAAGAACAGCTCCCTGGTTGATCCTGCCAGTAGTCATATGCTTGTCTCAAAGATTAAGCCATGCATGTGTCAGTACAAGCCAAATTAAGGTGAAACCGCGAAAGGCTCATTAAATCAGTTATGGTTCCTTAGATCGTACCCACAATTACTTGGATAACTGTGGTAATTCTAGAGCTAATACATGCAAATAGAGCTCCGACCAGAGATGGAAGGAGTGCTTTTATTAGATCAAAACCAATCGGTGGCGGCTTGCCGTCATCGTATAATTTGGTGACTCTGAATAACTTTACGCTGATCGCACGGTCCTCGCACCGGCGACGCATCTTTCAAATGTCTGCCTTATCAACTGTCGATGGTAGGTTCTGCGCCTACCATGGTTGTAACGGGTAACGGGGAATCAGGGTTCGATTCCGGAGAGGGAGCCTGAGAAACGGCTACCACATCCAAGGAAGGCAGCAGGCGCGCAAATTACCCACTCCCGGCACGGGGAGGTAGTGACGAAAAATAACGATACGGGACTCATCCGAGGCCCCGTAATCGGAATGAGTACACTCTAAACCCTTTAACGAGGATCAATTGGAGGGCAAGTCTGGTGCCAGCAGCCGCGGTAATTCCAGCTCCAATAGCGTATATTAAAGTTGTTGCGGTTAAAAAGCTCGTAGTCGAATTTGTGTCTCGTGCCGCTGGTTCATCGTCCGCGGTGTTAACTGGCGTGTTACGAGACGTCCTGCCGGTGGGTTTAGCTCGCAAGGGCGACCCAATTAATCCTGCCGCGGTGCTCTTCATTGAGTGTCGAGGTGGGCCGGCACGTTTACTTTGAACAAATTAGAGTGCTTAAAGCAGGCTAAAATTTCGCCTGAATACTGTGTGCATGGAATAATAGAATAGGACCTCGGTTCTATTTTGTTGGTTTTCGGAACTCCGAGGTAATGATTAATAGGAACGGATGGGGGCATTCGTATTGCGACGTTAGAGGTGAAATTCTTGGATCGTCGCAAGACGGACAGAAGCGAAAGCATTTGCCAAAAACGCTTTCATTGATCAAGAACGAAAGTTAGAGGTTCGAAGGCGATCAGATACCGCCCTAGTTCTAACCTTAAACTATGCCAGCTAGCTCTCTGTCGACGTTCCTCCGATGACTCGACAGGTAGCTTCCGGGAAACCAAAGCTTTTGGGTTCCGGGGGAAGTATGGTTGCAAAGCTGAAACTTAAAGGAATTGACGGAAGGGCACCACCAGGAGTGGAGCCTGCGGCTTAATTTGACTCAACACGGGAAACCTCACCAGGCCCAGACACTGGAAGGATTGACAGATTGAGAGCTCTTTCTTGATTCAGTGGGTGGTGGTGCATGGCCGTTCTTAGTTGGTGGAGCGATTTGTCTGGTTAATTCCGATAACGAACGAGACTCTAGCCTGCTAACTAGGCGTATTTTGACATCCTAAAGGTCCGTCAGCTTGGGGTTTACTCCTTGTTGTTCGGATTTTTACTGTCGGCGTACAAACTTATCTTCTTAGAGGGACAGGCGGCTTCTAGCCGCACGAGATTGAGCAATAACAGGTCTGTGATGCCCTTAGATGTTCTGGGCCGCACGCGCGCTACACTGAAGGAATCAACGTGTCCTCCCTGGCCGAGTGGCCCGGGTAACCCGCTGAACCTCCTTCGTGCTAGGGATTGGGGCTTGCAATTGTTCCCCATGAACGAGGAATTCCCAGTAAGCGCGAGTCATAAGCTCGCGTTGATTACGTCCCTGCCCTTTGTACACACCGCCCGTCGCTACTACCGATTGAATGATTTAGTGAGGTCTTCGGATCGATGCGCGACGGCGTTTCGGCGTCGTCGATGTGTCTGAGAAGATGATCAAACTTGATTATTTAGAGGAAGTAAAAGTCGTAACAAGGTTTCCGTAGGTGAACCTGCGGAAGGATCATTACAGTGTTGTATAAAACAAGTACAAGTCTGTTGATAATTCTTTTGAATTTGAACTAAGCTGTTGTATATATTTGCTTGGAAAAATGAATTTGATGTATAAAAACATTATTAATGGTTAATATTTGACTGTAAAATGATGTTTACACCAGTTTTTCAATGCAATTTAAATACAACAACGTACTATGTAGATGAATACACAATAATATGTATACGTTAAAATAAACGTTAACATATTAGTATTTGAATACTAGACGTAAATATTATATGGAAACATTTAGAGTTACACATACATATGTGTAATTTCTAAACGGATCGGCCTGCATTTTGTGTGGTAAACGATCATTACAGGTACCTAGTAATTATATATTTTATATATAATTTCTAAGAATAATTTATTATTCGATGGTTATTAAAAGATTTTCGCCTGTCGTATTAGAAATAGATGTTTATATACAAAAACATCATCTAAATGTTTCTATTTTTTTCAAAATTGAATCGAAAGACGTTCAACTATCGTCTGGTCTCAATTTACAAACAACACTTCACCGTTATTTATTTACGAAATGAAGTATGATACGTTTGTTGACGAGACATTTTAAACAGACTGAATGTTGATGTATTTCTTTTCATACTAACAATGGCAATCTGATAATTTAAACGTTTTAAAATTCCTATCATTAAATTACACATGTAATTTTTGTATGAATGGAAAAATATACGTTAATGTAAAAAAGATTACCCTAAACGGTGGATCACTTGGCTCGTGGGTCGATGAAGAACGCAGCTAATTGCGCGTCAACTTGTGAACTGCAGGACACATGAACATCGACATTTCGAACGCACATTGCGGTCCTCGGATTCTGTTCCCGGACCACTCCTGGCTGAGGGTCGTATCTATTTTAAAGACTGCTCGGTATTGCACATATATACTTAAAATATATGTGTGTAGTATGTCAGAGCGAGTTGGATGTTTAACGCAAATTAGTTTCTTTATGAAATTTAATATGCGACATCTTAAAACACTAATGTGATCTTTTATAATTATTCCATTATACAGAATATTATAATTGATAAAAGCTGAACAACGAAACGTAAGTAACGTGATGCAATATCACATTAACTAACGATCGTCGTGTCCGATATTTTCATATTTGAGAAATTTGACGTCAGATCGTTTAAAAGTGATAGAATTAATTGTGTCCGTTTACGTTCATAAACGTTTCAATGTTATAAGCAAAATAAAATTATTCATTTTATCGACCTCAGAGCAGGTGAGACTACCCGCTGAATTTAAACATATTAATAAGCGGAGGAAAAGAAACTAACTAGGATTCCCTTAGTAGCTGCGAGCGAACAGGGAAAAGCCCAGCACCGAATCCCGCGGCCGATATCGGGCGCCGGGAAATGTGGTGTTTGGGAGGGTCCATTATCCCGAGATTATGCAATGCGTCCAAGTCCTTCTTGAACGGGGCCACAGCCCATAGAGGGTGCCAGGCCCGTAGTGACCGTTGCTGATTGCGGGAGGATCTCTCCTTAGAGTCGGGTTGCTTGATAGTGCATCCCTAAGTGGGTGGTAGACTCCATCTAAGGCTAAATATGACCACGAGACCGATAGCGAACAAGTACCGTGAGGGAAAGTTGAAAAGCACTTTGAAGAGAGAGTTCAAGAGTACGTGAAACCGTTTAGGGGTAAACCTGAGAAACCCGAAAGGTCGAAGGAAGAAATTCATCGCGTTTCGCAGTAGACACAAGATGAAGTTGTGTGACGAGAAGACATTCGTGTTTTTTTGCACCCTTTGTTTTGTGATTCAATTACGAACGTGTGCACTTTTCTTCTGGTAGGACGTCGCGATCCGTTGGGTGTCGGTCTACGGCTTGTAACGTAGCCCATTAGTCATATTTACGTATGTACAAATGGACGTGCAAGTACTGGCTGACTCGCTCGACGGTATACATAAAGGTTTAAGGCCGCTTTTAAAGCGTTCAACTTGTGACAAGCGCGCTAGATGTGTTGGCGATCGGACCTAGTGCCGATTCTGACCTCTGGTGACTGTTGGTTACAAAGTTCTTGAACAGACCTATAACCGATCTGCGACGCTATAGCTTTGGGTAATTTCAGGACCCGTCTTGAAACACGGACCAAGGAGTCTAGCATGTGCGCAAGTCATTGGGAATCACTAAACCCAAAGGCGCAATGAAAGTAAAAGTCTTCCTTGTGAAGACTAAGGGAAGACGGGCGATTTACCCTTAAAAGTAATCGTTCAGCATTCCTGGGGCGTTTCATTCTTATTGCAAGAAGAGGCGCACCAAGAGCGTACACGCTGGGACCCGAAAGATGGTGAACTATGCCTGGTCAGGACGAAGTCAGGGGAAACCCTGATGGAGGTCCGTAGCG
>CAUEHF010000022.1:10000-14497 GCA_958502075.1 Orchestes rusci
TTGGGTTAGTTTGAATAAATTTGGGTTAGTTTGAATAAGTTTGGGTTAGTTTGAATAAGTTTGGGTTGGTTTGGTTAGATTGGGTAAGTTTGGGTTAGTTTGGTTAGATTGGGTTAGTTCGGGTTGGTTTGGGTTAGTTTGAATAAGTTTTGGTTAGATTGGGTTAGTTTGAATAAGTTTGGGTTAGTTTGAATAAGTTTGGGTTAGTTTGGGTTAGTTTGAATAAGTTTGGGTTAGTTTGAATAAATTTGGGTTAGTTTGAATAAGTTTTGGTTAGATTGGGTTAGTTTGAATAAGTTTGGGTTAGTTTGAATAAGTTTGGGTTGGTTTGGTTAGATTGGGTTAGTTTGAATAAGTTTGGGTTAGTTTGAATAAATTTGGGTTAGTTTGAATAAGTTTGGGTTAGTTTGAATAAGTTTGGGTTGGTTTGGTTAGATTGGGTTAGTTTGAATAAGTTTGGGTTAGTTTGATTAAGTTTTGGTTAGATTGGGTTAGTTCGGGTTGGTTTGGGTTAGTTTGAATAAGTTTTGGTTAGATTGGGTTAGTTTGAATAAGTTTGGGTTAGTTTGAATAAGTTTGGGTTAGTTTGGTTAGATTGAATTAGTTTGAATAAGTTTGGGTTAGTTTGAATAAGATTGGGTTAGTTTGGGTTGGTTTGGTTAGATTGGGTTAGTTTGAATAAGTTTGGGTTAGTTTGAATAAATTTGGGTTAGTTTGAATAAGTTTTGGTTAGATTGGGTTAGTTTGAATAAATTTGGGTTAGTTTGAATAAGTTTTGGTTAGTTTGAATAAGTTTGGGTTAGTTTGAATAAGTTTGGGTTGGTTTGGTTAGATTGGGTTAGTTTGAATAAATTTAGGTTAGTTTGAATAAGTTTTGGTTAGTTTGGTTAGATTGGATTATTTTGAATAAATTTGGGTTAGTTTGGGTTGGTTTGGTTAGATTGGGTTAGTTTGAATAAGTTTTGGTTAGTTTGAATAAGTTTGGGTTAGTTTGAATAAGTTTGGGTTAGTTTGAATAAATTTGGGTTAGTTTGAATAAGTTTGGGTTGGTTTGGTTAGATTGGGTTAGTTTGAATAAATTTAGGTTAGTTTGAATAAGTTTTGGTTAGTTTGGTTAGATTGGATTATTTTGAATAAATTTGGGTTAGTTTGGGTTGGTTTGGTTAGATTGGGTTAGTTTGAATAAGTTTTGGTTAGTTTGAATAAGTTTGGGTTAGTTTGAATAAGTTTGGGTTAGTTTGAATAAATTTGGGTTAGTTTGAATAAGTTTGGGTTAGTTTGGATATATGGGTCCTTTTTAGAGAGTCATAGCTACTCCATTTTCGAGCGATCGCCGCATGCCCAAAATATTTTTTTGAAATCCTTCCTATTTCTAGTAGCTCTGGGCAAAATCTCAATAAAATCTGCCGACAACTAACGAAGCTAACTCCTAATCAAGTTTTCCCATCTACGCATCATTTAAAAAAAAAAAAAAAAACACACTTATTATAATAGAAATAAATATTCATCTTAGTTTATAGTCGTACTTTACTGTCATACCCTATCATATACATATATTATGGTCATCGGTTGATATGCAAATGTCTAATGGTGCAAATACGTAGAATACAACATAATATTCGTATACAGACATGCACCTGTTAGTTAAGTTGTAAATTGTCGTTTTATTATAGGTCATTTAATTAGTTTGCCTCGTTGTACACCAAAATTATGCAAATAAGGTGATTGCGCTACCTGACCATATAGTCATAAACTCATGTTTTATGACTCTTTCGTTTTATGACACCTGTATTAATTGTAGGCAACTGCCATACCACGTTGGTAAACACCAGTTCCCGTTTGATCACTGAAGTTAAGCAACGTCGGGCGTGGGTAGTACTTGGATGGGTGACCGCTTGGGAACTCCACGTGCAGTTGTCTTTTTTTCTGTTTTGTATAAAATTTTGATGTATTATGTATTTTACTTTAATAAATATGATTGTGTTTTCGAATATTCTATGCTTATTGAAATATTGTGGTCCTGAAAAGGACCGATTTGAAGGTACTGATTGATTGACGTACTATTGTATAGTTTGCTCTATTTCGTCTTGTTATCAGTTTTCTTGGGAAGAAGAACAGCTTGGATGTTAGGAAGTACACCACCTTGTGCAATGGTAACGCCTGACAACAATTTATTCAATTCTTCATCATTTCTGATGGCCAATTGGAGATGTCTTGGGATGATACGGGTTTTCTTGTTATCCCTGGCTGCGTTACCAGCCAATTCGAGTACTTCAGCAGCTAGATATTCCATCACGGCAGCTAAATAAACAGGAGCACCTGCACCCACTCTTTCAGCATAGTTTCCTTTACGTAAAAGACGATGAATACGTCCTACGGGAAATTGAAGTCCAGCACGACTTGAACGACTTTTTGCCTTTCCCTTAACTTTACCACCTTTACCACGACCCGACATTTTTTTATTTTATAGAACAATACTATACTTTCACTAAACCGGAACGGAACGCGATGCTCACAGCAACGTAGCCCAGACTGTTGTGATGATTTCGCAACTTTGAGACGCCTATTTATAGTGTGCTGCGCAGCCAATCTCGACCGAGCAGAGATCTTTATTCATGAAGGTGTGGCCGAATTTCGAGTTGGTTTTTATCATAAATAGGGTTTCCAATGTGACCTATTCATCATTCTCGTTTTGACTATTGACGCTGCCGCAGTTATTTGATTGATCGTGTATACTTTTATTGTGGTGTTGTTTTAATCAAAATGCCGCCTAAAACTAGTGGAAAAGCAGCAAAGAAAGCTGGAAAAGCTCAGAAAAATATTTCCAAGGGAGATAAAAAGAAGAAACGTAGGAGGAAGGAGAGCTACGCTATTTACATTTACAAAGTGCTCAAGCAAGTTCATCCTGATACTGGAATTTCCAGCAAAGCTATGTCCATCATGAATTCCTTTGTGAATGATATTTTTGAACGTATTGCTGCTGAAGCGTCTCGTTTGGCACATTATAACAAAAGATCTACCATCACTAGTAGAGAGATACAAACTGCTGTGAGACTGCTTTTGCCTGGAGAATTGGCAAAACACGCTGTAAGTGAAGGCACCAAAGCTGTTACAAAATATACTAGTTCCAAGTAGATAAAGATTCAAGCTTTTTGAAACTTGAGGATAAATAACAAACAAAAACGGTTCTTTTCAGAACCACAAAATATTTTGGAAAAAGAAACTTTGTTCATCTTTACATTGGGTATATATCTATCTCCAGGGTTATTTATGATGTTAGCGAATTATAAAACGAATAGTGTTGGTTTCTTCAAAATTTTTCAAGAATTCTCTGTTAAAAATGCTTACCCACTTGCTCTAGAGAAGTGATTTAAGAAAAAAAAAATATTATTGCTATATATTATTTGCCACGAAATATTTGGAATCTCATGTCACCGCATGTCAATAATTTGACATAATATTGAAACTTGTAGCTAAGCATAATAATAATATGTAAAAGTTATCAATTTCTCTTTTCAAATAAATTTTGTGGTTCTGAAAAGAACCGTTTTTGTTTATTGAGGGATGATGAAAGACCTAAGCACGTTCACCACGGATACGACGAGCCAATTGAATGTCTTTAGGCATGATAGTAACACGCTTGGCATGGATGGCACATAGATTGGTGTCTTCAAAAAGACCTACCAAATATGCTTCGCTGGCTTCCTGTAGTGCCATAACAGCTGAACTTTGGAATCGGAGGTCAGTTTTGAAATCTTGAGCGATTTCACGCACCAAACGTTGGAAAGGCAACTTTCTGATGAGTAATTCGGTACTTTTTTGGTAACGACGAATTTCACGTAGGGCGACAGTACCGGGCCTGTAACGATGTGGTTTCTTAACACCTCCAGTTGCTGGAGCACTTTTACGTGCAGCCTTGGTGGCTAATTGTTTTCTTGGAGCTTTACCTCCAGTTGATTTACGGGCTGTTTGCTTGGTACGGGCCATGTTAAAATTAGAAACACAGACGAGATAACGACGTACTGACTGACTAACTGCACGTTCGAGAATGATGTGTTCGCGGCACCAAAACTGGTCTTTATATAGTCGGGTTATGCTGTGATTGGTTGTATAAGTATTTTAGGGGCGGGGCAAACATTTCAAATAAATAGGCTGAAATTGGGAGGCCAACAATCAGTAGTTGTTCAGACTCCGTGTACTGTACGTGTCTTGTGAGTTAGTTATACAAAAGTTGTAAAATGACTGGAAGAGGTAAAGGAGGAAAAGGCTTGGGAAAAGGTGGTGCTAAGCGTCATCGTAAAGTTTTACGTGACAACATCCAAGGTATTACCAAGCCTGCAATCAGACGATTGGCAAGACGTGGTGGAGTAAAACGTATTTCTGGACTGATCTATGAAGAAACTCGCGGTGTTTTGAAAGTTTTTCTTGAAAATGTGATCAGAGATGCAGTTACATATACTGAACATGCTAAAAGAAAAACTGTAACTGCTATGGATG
>CAUEHF010000023.1:0-11465 GCA_958502075.1 Orchestes rusci
AAAACCTGTTCTGGCTCGAGTAGTAAGGGCTGTGCCGGTTCTGGACCATTTCCCAAAATGCCCGCTAGGTGGCGCCACGATACGGTGGCGCCACGATAGCGCGACCGTCACCACGTGCGCGTGACGTCATCCGTCGTCGGCGTGTTGTGTGGGGGTCTTCGCGACCTCTGAACCATTTTCCAAAATGGCCGCTAGGTGGCGCCACGTGCGCGTGACGTCATCCGTCGTCGGCGTGTTGTGTGGGGGTTGAGGTGGGGTGTGGGGGTCTTTGCGACCACGTGCGCGTGACGTCATCCGTCGGTGGGCGGTGTGACCGTTGGTGGGGGTGGGGGTGGGGGGTTTGGGATGACATTACATTTTATGAACAGTTCATGCTTGAAGAAATTGAATATTGTGGGTAAGTGTTATCATCGTTCAGTTCTAAATTTAGCTCGAATGCACGGTTCTCTTATCAGTAACAAACGAGTCTCAGCACGCGGTATTCTTATCACCAGTAGACAGCATGTGGTTTTCACGTCACACTCCTCTTATCAATAGTTCTAAATTTAGCTCGAATGCGCGGTGTTCTTATCAATAACTGACGCCTCATGGTCTGCAGGAAACTATAGTTTGATATTTATCCATGTAAAATTATCTCATTTCAATTTTATTCATTTTTTCAGAACCAATATATCAGTACGAAAATTCAATGCAAATAATTGTGGACAATTGTCAATCGAATTTCTATATAATAATATGACATGATCGAGAACCATCAGTAGCGTTGAGAGTGTCATCATGACTAGAACTATAACAATAACGGGAAATACTTCTGTGTTGAAAGCAGAATTCAATCCACCCATATTTTTGGATGAAAATAAAGAATATTTTTTGGGGTTGGCTGATTTTGAATCGTTTATGAGTATACCTAACATACAACCGGGTAGCAATAAAATATATGTAGCGGATAAAGTTATCACAATTCCAGAAGGAACTTACGATTTAAAAGATATTGAAACATATATTAATTCTGTAATTGATGACATTTTTGGAGAAAAAGTTGGGTTTAAGATGAAAGCAAACCCCAATACATTAAAATGTCAGCTTTATTGCACAAAGGAAATAGATTTCACACCAAGTGACTCCATAGCGAAAATATTGGGTTTTAAGAAACGAAAAATTGCATCAAATGAATTTTCTGAATCGGATGAAGTTGTTAATATATTTAAAGTTAATGCAATTTGTGTTGATTGCGACATTTGCATTGGATCATATAGTAATGGTCTACCCGTTCATATAATTCATCAGTTTTTTCCTTCTGTTCCTCCAGGGTATAAAATAGTGGAATCACCATTACCAATACTTTATTTCCCCATCAGCGTCAAGACAATCAACAACATCACTGTTAAAATAGTAGATCAAGACGGTGATTTGATTAATTTCCGAAACGAGACCATAACAGTTCGATTACATCTTAAACATTAGAAAATATTATGGTTATTAAATACAACTATCGCTATTTCAAACAATCGCCATATAAAAGGGAGAAGCTGTCTATAGAAACCAGTCCAAGACGAAACTCCAACCAGTTAACATCACAAGAAACCAGCCCAAGACGAGACTCCAGCAAGTTAACATCACAAAATCACCAATTTCTTATATCTCTGGGGTTAAAAGTATTGAAATAATGGATATATTAAACGTTGATGAAAAATTATATGTAGATAATTCAATAATAAGCTCTGAGCTTCATTCATATCAACCGTTTGTCTCTTCAAAATTTGAATACAATGATGAAATTCGCATACCTGTTCAAGAACTTGATATATACACACTACCTTCAGGGAGTCATCTTTACATTGAAGGTACCTTGACCAACAATAAGGGTGCCTATTCTAAAAAATTACAATTTGTCAACAATGGTATAGCTTATTTGTTTCGAGAAATTCGCTATGAACTTAATGGAGTTACTATAGATTCCGTAAGAAATGTTGGTTTAGCTTCAACCTTGAAGGGTTATCTTTCATATAATACAAATGAAAGTCTAAAGCTGCAAAATGCTGGATGGTTTCCAAATAGAGATGAAAAGGAAAACATTTTAGTTGATGATAAAGGAAAATTTAATGTATCTATACCTTTGAAAATGTTGATGGGATTTTTTGAAGACTATAAAAAAATAATCTTGAATATGAAACAAGAACTGGTTTTGATCCGAGCCAGCGATGATGTTGATGCAGTTTTATATGTTGAAGATATGCAAAATCCGTCACCCGAAGCGGAAAATCCAAAAGTTACATTTGACAAGATCTATTGGAAAGTACCTCATATTCAAGTTGATATACCACAACAACTAGCTTTAACACAAATTCTTGAAACAAATAAAGATCTGTTACTTGGATTTCGTAGTTGGGAAATTGTTGAATATTCCTCACTACCTGAAGCGACCCGTCATACTTGGCCTGTTAAAACAAGTAGTAAACTTGAAGCACCTCGTCATATAATAATTGGTTTTCAAGAAAATAGAAAAGGATACATCATGAAAGATGCTAGTCAATTCGATAATATAAATCTCTCAAATATTAGAGTATTTTTGAATTCTGAAAGATATCCATATCATGATTTGTATTTGAATTTCAATGATAACAAGTTTTCAGCTCTCTATGAAATGTTTGCAAACTTTAAAAATTCCTACTATGATATACCAAACGAACCAATTTTCAACCCTCAAAACTTTAAAAATAAGTGTCCAATCGCACATATTGATTGTTCCCACCAGAAAGAAACACTTCAAACAGGTACTGTTGTTTTGAGAGTTGAATTCGAGACAAATAATAATACAAAAAAGGATACATCAGTATATTGTCTGATTTTACATGATAAATTATTTAGCTACAATCCTTTAACAAAAATAGTCAAGCAATTGTAATACGCATGTTCTCAAATAATTATATAAACCATTTTATTTCTCTAAATGATGTTCAGTATGTCTCAAGAATTGAAGCTCTGCTTATCTTACCATTTAAAGAGATCGAAAGAATTGAAAAACAAATTCAAGATTATAGTGGTGAATAGCAGATGATGGTGAAATTCTCACAATTGAAAATATGAAACTACTCGTTTTGGATGTACAAGGATTTATAATTGAAAACAAAAAATTTATTCCTAAAGAACTGGCTGCCTATGATGGAGAAAAAATATGTCATTATATATTTAGATGCCCCTTTTCTATGGAACACTTGCCTCCAGAACTGCGTAAACAAGCAAACTGGTTGATGAAAAATCATCATTGTATTTCATGGAATGAAGGATTTACGCAATCACATAAGTTTTCCGACATTGTGAAAAACATAACAAGAAACGTGGATCATGTGTACGTGAAAGGAAAAGAAAAGGCGCAATACATTGGGAAATATTCATCGAAGCCCGTTATCGAACTTGATGACAAACCACCTTTATCGTTGGAAAAACCACATTGTCTATACCATTTATCATCACCCGCAATGTGTGCACTTACTAATGTTTTTAATTTGTATAAAACATGTTTAATGATTGAATAAATCACATTTTTGATTACATTTTTTATTTTATTTCAAACACCTTTTTATAAATATTTACAGGTAGGTATTCACAAATTTTCAACCCTCAAAAATAAGTGTCGAATCACACACAGTGATTGTTCTCATCACAAAGAAACACTTCAAGCAGGATATACTGCTTTGTTTTGAGAGTTGAATTCGAAACAAATAATAATACAAGAAGGATTCATCAGTATATTGTCTGATTTTTACATGATAAATTATTAAGCTATAATCCTTTGACAAAAATAGTCAAGCAGTTGTAATTCGCATGTTCTCAAATAATTATATAAACCATCTATTTCTCTAAATGATGTTCAGTATTTCTCCAGAATTGAAGCTTCGCTTATCTAACCATTTAGTATGAGAATTTTATGGTGACTTACAAATAAAAGGTTCTGTATTGATTGAAAATAAAACAGTTCAATAATGAATACTATCAAAGAAGATGTGGTGAGTGAGCTACACAAACCAGCCAGAAGATTTTTTAAAAGAAGAGCAGTAATTGTAAAGGGGATCAATGATCTTTTTCAAGCAGATTTAGTTGAAATGCAACCATATTCAAAAATAAACAAAGGATATAGATATATTCTGGTTATAATTAATGTGTTTTCAAAATTTGTTTGGGCAATTCCTGTCAAAACAAAGACTGCTAAAGATGTAACCACAGCCATGAAATTAATTTTAAACAGTGTAAAAACACCCCCTAAAAATCTGCAGACTGATCAGGGAAAGGAATTCTATAATACAGAGTTCCAAGATTTGATGAAAAAATTCAACATCAATCACTACTCAACATTTTCCAATATGAAAGCTAGCATCGTAGAGAGGGTGAACAGAACATTGAAAAACAGAATGTGGAAAAAATTCAGTTTGCAGGGAAACTATAAATGGTTAAAAATATTACCTGAGATAGTATCAGAATACAATAATACCAAACATTCTGTTATTGGAATGAAACCTATACAAGTATCTAAGGAACATGAGAAGCACCTACTATCAAAAGTTTATGGTCGCATAAAAACAGTGAATCCTTCCAAATATGAAAAGGGAGACTATGTGCGAATAAGTAAGTTTCGTGAGATGTTTTCAAAAGGGTATACACCTAACTGGTCAAATGAAATCTTTGTGATTAAAAAAATAAAAATCACAAATCCAACAACCTACATATTGGAGGATCATAGAGGTGAAGAGATACAGGGTGCATTTTATAAGGAGGAGTTGCAAAAAGTTAAACATCCTGACGTGTATTTGGTAGAAAAGATTCTAAGACGGAAGGGAAATAAAGTTTATGTTAAATGGTTGGGCATGAATAATTCACATAATTCATGGGTTATGAAAAATAATGTATTGTAATATCTTGTAATTCAATAAAAAACACTTGCTAGTAGATAATTCTTTTATTTCTATACAAATATACTCCTAGAATGGGTAGCATGATACAAAAAATGAATGCAAAGATTGATATAATAGCGAATTCTATATGATTTTTACATTCAAACGAATCAATAAGTACATTCCAGTTTGTTGGTTTAAAATTTTCATCTACAAAATAAAGTCTTAACTTAAAAGCTAAATATGACAAATTTTTAATTGACTCATCAATTTTTAGCCAATCAATCCATTATTAACAATTAATTTTTCTCAGTTTGATGGTCAAGAGTCATTATGATTGGTTGATATGCAAATAAACGTTTCTTGTATATTTGAATCCACTTGTATATACAAGGTATTGTTAAAAAGGCGCTCAGAAACAATACTTTTGCTGGAAGTCCTGTTGTCATTGCTAATTTTTATACTAAGGGATATATCGTGGCAATATTTATGTGTTCTAGTGTTCTTGTTTTCTTGTTGTCTTGTTTTCTTGTGTTCTAGTGTTCTTGTTTTCTTGTTTTCTTGTTGTCTTGTTTTCTTGTTTTCATGTTTTCTTGTGTTCTTGTTTTCTTGTGTTCTAGTGTTCTTGTTTTCTTGTTTTCTTGTGTTCTAGTGTTCTTGTTTTCATGTTTTCTTGTGTTCTTGTTTCCTTGTTTTCTTGTGTTCTAGTGTTCTTGTTTTCATGTTTTCTTGTGTTCTTGTTTTCTTGTTTTCTTGTGTTCTAGTGTTCTTGTTTTCATGTTTTCTTGTGTTCTTGTTTTCATGTTTTCTTGTGTTCTTGTTTTCTTGTTTTCTTGTTTTCTTGTGTTCTAGTGTTCTTGTTTTCTTGTTTTCTTGTGTTCTAGTGTTCTTGTTTTCATGTTTTCTTGTGTTCTTGTTTTCTTGTTTTCATGTTTTCTTGTGTTCTTGTTTTCTTGTTTTCTTGTGTTCTTGTGTTCTTGTTTTCATGTTTTCATGTTTTCTTGTCTTGTGTTCTTGTGTTCTTGTTTTCTTGTGTTCTTGTTTTCTTGTTTTCATGTTTTCTTGTGTTCTTGTTTTCTTGTTTTCTTGTTTTCTTGTTGTGTCCAATCACACACACACAGTGATTGTTCTCATCACAAAGAAACACTTCAAGCAGGATATACTGCTTTGTTTTGAGAGTTGAATTCGAAACAAATAATAATACAAGAAGGATTCATCAGTATATTGTCTGATTTTTACATGATAAATTATTAAGCTATAATCCTTTGACAAAAATAGTCAAGCAGTTGTAATACACATGTTCTCAGAAAAGAAAATGACTAGATTGAAGGCTATTTGTGATTGACAGCTCCTTGATTTTGAAATCTTCTGCCAAATTGAAGCCCTGCATGTCTATTGCAATGATTGTTTCATACGAATACCAGGATTCATGGACTTTGTAATGAGTTCTCAAATAATTAACGAGTTTGATAGGTGGTCTCAAGTTTCCATAACCATCAAAATAAAACGCTTAATTTTCATTTATTATGTATGCAGTACAATGAGTTCCATGATTTTGTTAACTTTCTAGATTCAAAATACCACATTCCTTCACTTTAAATTTTTTTGAGAAGGTTGTCACACATAAATACACCTCTTTAATGTGAGATATTCAATATTTTCACATATTTTAGTATATCGTTATTTGAAAGGGATCTCTGCGAAAATATTATTTGATTTTTTTTATGGTTTTTTTCTTGATAGTGCCTCCTTTGTAGGGTTTAATGTATAATCCACCACCCTGCTTGGAAAGTTTTTCCATTTCTTTATTGTGTCGATGTAATTCTTCGAGTTGCTCCTTTGATACTTTAATATCATTAACGGCCTTAGCTATTCCAGCTGCACCACCGCCTAAAGCTCCTAGTGCACCCAAAATTGGAAGTAATAATGGAAGAAATCCACCAATTTTTTTGGGGGGTTTGATAACTCGTGTTTTCTTTTTTCTTTCGGTTCTCTTGATCCCCATTCCAAGTTTCCGTTTACCTTTCATAATTCCACTTACTGTTAGAGCAGCAATTCTTTCTCCTACCGAGGAATCTTTTGCTCCAACTCTCTGCCAAGCTTTATCTGCTAGAGCTTTATCCGCTCGATGTCGTTGAGGTAAATCAGTTGTTTGTGAGTATGCGATATCGTGTTCTCGACACGCAGCATCCAATGGATTGATACCAGACTCTCCCCTATTCAATCTTTCTTCTAAATTTGTACCAGGACCACAAAATTGATAGCCAGGAATATGAAGCTCAACAGGTAGTCTATTAATCAGAGTGTTTATTAAACCTCGACCTTCCCTCTTGGAGTGTTTGGAGGAAGTGTACTTTCGTGAAGCGTGTACAATCATTTTATACCTATAGAGGTTTGTGTGTATCATTTAAATACTATTTTCAGTTTAAAAATTTGCAACACGATTGTCTATCGATTTCATGCTATCTGATCAATATGTCCATCTGATAAATGTATAAATACTTTTGCAAAAAACAATTCTGTTTATTGATATCTAGAATGCGGATAGAAAAACAATCGTTTTCCTTACCCATCACAAACCATGATGTGAAGGATTTTACGAAACCAATTCAAAAACATGGCGATTTATTTGGTGGGGAATCGAAAAGATGTCTCATTGTTGGACCATCTGGTTCAGGTAAAACCAACGTGATGTTGGCTTTACTTGAGCATCCAAATGGAATAAGATTTGCAAACGTGTACCTTTATTCCAAATCATTACAACAGCCAAAGTATGAATATTTAAGACAACTATTGGCACCCATGGAAGAGATTGGATATTTCGAGTATGAGAGCGATGAAAATATCATTCCTCCTCATGAAATAGCACCAGAATCGGTCATCATATTTGATGATATACCATGTGGAACACAAACTATAATAAGGGACTATTTCACACATTCGAGACATAAAAATACAGACTGCTTTTTTATTTTTCAAGGTTATTCATCAATTCAGAAAAGACTTATACGTGAGAACGCTAATTTGCTAATTTTATTCAAGCAGGATTCTATGAATTTGAATCATATATATAATGATCATTGTATGCTGGATATGTCATTTGAGCAATTGAAGCAACTCTGCGCACACTGTTGGAAAGAACCTTATAATTTTCTGGTTATTGATAAAGATTGTGAACTGAATTGCGGAAGATATAGGAAAAATTTTGATTCATTCATATATCTATAAAATGGATAAGCGGTTGGCTGAGGAATTGATGAAGTCAAGAAAAGCTGTCAAGGATAAATATAATAGTCTAAAATTAGCTATGACCACTACACAATCACAACTAGAGCAAGCTTACAAACCAATAACTCAACCGCTACAACAACTCATTTCCAAAATAAATGAACCTTTCAACATAAAGGAAGAATTCAAAGAAGAAGAAGAAGAACCTGAAACTTCTATGTTTCACACAACACCATTAAAACCTAAACCAAGTTTTTCAAGATTATTTTATGAGACATCAACACCTACAAGACCTACAAGAACTGGTAGAACTCCTATTCTACCGATGGAAATACCATCATTTTTTGATACAAGCCTTGCATCTGTTAGCCAGTTACCATCTATACAAGAACCTAGTCAGTTACCTAATACTATACAAGAACGTAGTCAGTTACCAACTATACTAGAAACTAGTGTTATAGCTCAAACCAACCCCTTCGAAAGCTCGGAAAATCAAAATCTTTCAGATATATTGGAACAGTCAAGGCAATCGGTTCAAAATTTAATCGACACGCAACCATATGAAATATGGTTAAAAAGTTTTGATCCACTACCAAGAGATTATATTGATGCTAGTGTGAAGGATACTGAACATAATTTTGATCATCATTATGGAATAGTACATGACATAGATACTGATAAATTCTATTTGGGGACCACACTTAAATTTGTAGAAATTATTGGAAAAAATGTGAAAGTAGATGGAAAAATTTATGATGGTACAAAAGGATTGTATGAATTACTATTTAAAAAATATCCTAAAGACTATGAAGATGAGGATTTGGATAATTATATGGATATTTTAGCTAAAACCAATGCATATCGAAGAAATAATGATCCAAATGAACGTGTGCAGGGAAATGGATCATCAAAATATATAACTATAATAGGACCATACCTACAAAAACATGGCATAACAAAAACACGACACATCAAACCATTATATTCTCGTTTTTTAAAGAAACTAAAACCTCCAATAACTAGAATGCGAACGGGAAAGGGGTTGTGGAATATCAATAAAAACGATATAGATTATGTTTATTGGGATAATATCAACGAACTTGTTGATAGATTGAGACTAATAACAGCTTCCATGAGAGCTGGTCATACTGGTCATAATAATGAAATACTATCAATAATCGAAGAGTTACGTGAAGCTAAAGTAATTGCATAAATACATCCTCAAATACGTAAAACGAATCAATCCGAAAATGTCACTCAACAAGTTCGGTTCTCATTTATTCAAGAGAGATGAAACAGAAAACAATATCAAGTTATTTAATTTTTCTGAGGTTAATTTATCTTATGTAATGGTTTTACCATTTATTGGTCGCTATACACCAACAGAAAAAAATTTCGTGTTGATGCAAGATGGAAGAACTTCATACCGTTTCCCATTTGAAAAAGGAATCATTTTATTCGGTGAATATCCTAAAAAAGACGTTTCCATGTTGGTTAATGGAAAAGCAGGAAAGCTGGAAAATAGATCTATTAAGAAAGGTGATTTGATAGCGTTTAGACGTGAAACGGATAGTAAAATAACAGAATTTTATGGTGAATTACAAATAAAATGCCCCGTAGTGATTGAAAATAAAACAGTTCAATAATGAGTACTATCAATGAAGATGTGGTGGATGAGCTACCTACACAAACCAACAAACAGATTTAGATGAAATGTAGCCATATTCAACAATAAAAAAGGATATTATACCTAGATATATTTTAGTTATGAAAAAACACATTTTCTATACCATTTATCATCACCTGCAATGTGTGCACTTACTAATGTTTATAATTTGTATAAAACATGTTTATTGATTGAATAAATCACATTTTTGATTACATTTTTTATTTTATTTCAAACGCCTTTTTATAAATATTTACAGGTACGTATTCACAAATTTTCAACCCTCAAAAATAAGTGTCCAATCACAGTGATTGTTCTCATCACAAAGAAACACTTCAAGCAGGATATACTGTTTTGTTTTGAGAGTTGAATTCGAAACAAATAATAATACAAGAAGGGGAAAAATTGTGGATAATGAGTTTGAAATCAAAAATGTTCACCTCAAAAGCTCTACCGATTCGTCTACTACTTAAATTCCTGCCACCGTTTGAAAAACTAACAGCTGTGTATAAAAGACCATCGGGGCAGATAGCTGTAGTTATAAATGATTATTTATATATACTATGCGAGGATAGATTTAGATTAATTGACCGAATCAATATAACAAAAAGATTTGAACCATTTGTGGATGGTAGAAAGTTACTTGGAGCAGTCAATACCTATTCTGGAAAAACCATCTTCTTTTATGATGATAATGCCTTTGCAAATTTGGATGAGTGTACTCTACAGCCAGAGTCCTTTGGCTACACATCAATACATTTTAATGGTATACCACCCCTATTCACCACAGTTTTTCGATATGTGAATGGATTGTTATACTTCATTCAAGATGGTCGCTTTTTTGAATATAATGAATTTGAAAATTCCCTACAAAATTCCGGTAAATTGGAGTTCAATACATTTGGTATAGAGTGTCCCATGATATCTTTATATGAACAACTTAGACTGTTACTTAGGCAAATTGTAAGTAAAATTCCTATGAATTCATAGTTTTAATTTATTAATAAAGTACAGCAACTATAGCGCCAAGTTCAAGGTTGTGGTTGACTGATAAAGAGACACGCGTCCGATGTGCTATTGTGAATAAAATTCTTGTGAAATAAAACATTGTTTGTTTTAATTAAATAACTTGATATTGTTTTCTGTTTCATCTCTCTTGAATAAATGAGAACCAAACTTGTTGAGTGACATTTTCGGATTGATTCGTTTTACGTATTTGAGGGTTGTAATTTCAACTAGGTGAATCAATTTATAGTCGAGAAAAAACCAGAGGCTGACACATGTTACTGATAAGAACACTGCATTTGAGCTAAAATTGTTGTCTACTGGTGATAAGAAAACTGCAGGCTGAGACTCGTTACTGATAAGAAAACCGCGAGCTAAATTTAGAACTGAACGATGATAACACTTTTACATAAAATGTAATGTCATCCCAAACCCCCCACCCCCACCCCCACCAACGGTCACACCGCCCACCGACGGATGACGTCACGCGCACGTGGTCGCAAAGACCCCCACACCCCACCTCAACCCCCACACAACACGCCAACGACGGATGACGTCACGCGCACGTGGTGACGGTCGCGCTATCGTGGCGCCACCGTATCGTGGCGCCACCTAGCGGGCATTTTGGGAAATGGTCCAGAACCGGCACAGCCCTTACTACTCTGGGACGAGCATTC
>CAUEHF010000024.1:0-56777 GCA_958502075.1 Orchestes rusci
CATCCACACCCCCCCACTCCCCAACCCCCACAACCACCGCTCACCCCCACACCCCCCCACTCCCCAACCCCCACCACCACCGCTCACCCCCACATCCTCATAAAAATATCGCAATCAGTGGAAAAATCTATAAATCCAATACCTTCTATTAAATATCTTACATCTCATAATTGAAAATCCTATTTCCTATACCCCACTATTCAAAGTCCTACTTGGAAAAAAATCGGAGTACTACTCATATGATCTTTCATATAAGACAACATACAAACATCCACCATCCATCATACCTTAACAATTAAATACAATCACGAAACCTGCATTGGAACATTAAAACATCACAAACGTCGACGTCACAATACTACTATATACTATATACTACTATAACAACAATTCCGATTTATTTTTATACTGTCTTGAGGTACCTGAAAAAAGTGATGAAACAACTTGACCACGAAGTGAACTTTTGGTACTTCTCGATGCGCAATGTGCTGGAAAGCATTATTTCTTTATGAAGTAGGTGGTAGGTGCATCAGACTTGTATGAACAAGTTGACTGCATACAAGTATGCCCTCGATTGTGTAATATTGCGCAATTTATTCAGATGATAAATATGGATGATTCAGTTGGTATTCAGTGCGTTTCCGCTATTCATCGTAGGACGACAGATTAACTCGCTCTGAATAATTATCGTCGAGTAGATACGATAGGATCGTGTTTATCATAGAGTCAGTCAAAATAACTGCTTTTTCTCAGTGGATTGTTTTTATGGGTAAGTGATTTTTTATTCAAATTACTTAATTTACGAATTATTATTATAAAGTATTGTTAACCATCCATCAGATTCATAACATGAATTGGAAAAAAAATTAATTGGGAATGTTAATGACGACAAACAAACAATAGTTATCGAAAATGTTCAAAATGGCTCCTATTTTGTTGTTTGCTCTTAACCCCGTTTTCGAGTGAAATTTTGTAATGTAGCATTGTATTTTTAACGTATTTATAATGAAGCGGCACTATATCAATCAACTCTTGTTGAAGTTTACCTTTAAACGTTTTATTTCAAAATCAATTCTATAACTTAAGAACGAGAAGTTCGCTGGACACTAATTGTATCAATATTTTGTTATCGTTACGTCTCCATTGTTTTTTCCGTCTTGATTTGGAGTTTTGTTTTCGAGGATTAATGTGGTACTATCAACTCAAATTATAAATAAATTACACTCGTGTCCTTATTTTTCTTCAAAAGGAGCATTATATCATCTTTTTAAATATATCGCTACTTGATGATTATGATGAAGTATATTAATTTTTCTATTGACTATTTTTCAGTGGTCTCAAGTCCTAAAACCTGCTAAACGGGGTGATAGTTGGATCATTTGATCAGCTTGAGAAGAAACAATAATAACTGATGCAATAAAAATTCTGTGAATCTGCAAATAATAATAATCTTATCGACAGAGTTCCTGAAAATATTTTCCAGGTAAACATTTTGTGTTTCTGATTGAACTTTGATTTACCCCCACTCTTTTTTAGTCATCTCGCTGATATCTGGTATAAAGGTGAAACAGCTACCGTCTTCGATTATTCTTTAGTTGATCTTCGCAGTGGTCAGACGTTCCAAGTGCTCTTATTAGAAAAATTAGAATGGAGAAGTTTGAAATTATCAAAGATTATGAAAGAAATGTGCGGCGATTCAACGTCAAGGGGAGAACGCTTGAGTTTAAATTAAAAGATGTGCCTGCAGCAAAAGAGCCGGTGTCTTGGGACTTTTACCATCTGACCAAGTGGCGTTCAATTTTGGGTGTAAAGACTTTGCACACGGAGATGGTTGGATTCGATTCAGACCAGCAAGTGAAATTTTGTTGGATGATGTCTGGGGTGTAATTTCCAACCTTTATCAATCGAATTCATCGGGGTTAAATACGGAGACATTTTGTTTAGGAGTAACCTCCGTTAGGATGCCAAAAGAAAAAGGTCGAGGTAAAAATTATAACACGTTTGAAGAAGAATGTGCTAGGCGCCAACGAATAATAGTGATAAACAATAAAGACAATTTGTGTTTACCTCGAGCCTTAGTGGTGAGTAAAGCATACTTAGATAAAGATCCTGAGTATGTACAAGTTCGCCGCGATATAGGAAAACTACAAACAACAAGAGCCAAACAATTAGTTGAGGAAGCAGTTGTAGCTATCCCTGAAGAGGGTGCAGGTATTCCCGAATTGCGAAAATTTCAAGAGTTTCTGGGGCCTGACTATAAGATAGTGGTTTTTAAATATGGAACTAAAGGACGTGACCTGATTTTTTCCGGTACTCAAGGTTCTAGGAATCTCAACCTGATTTATCATAAGGGGCATTACAACGTGATAACCTCACTGACGGCCGCCTTTTGCTGTGGTTATGTCTGTGAGTTGTGCCTCATACCCTATGACCACAAAAATAAACACAGGTGCGTTGGTACATGTGCTGCATGTCAACAAACTCCACCCTGCGAAAGCACTGTCAAGGTCAAGTGTCAAAATTGTCTAAGAACATTCAGAAGTCAGCTGTGTTACGAAAAACATAAAAAAGAAGGATCGTTGGGAAAGTCTACTGTATGCAGCGAAATTCATCTCTGTTGCTCCTGTTTGAAAACAATCAGATCTGATAGAAAACATACTTGTGGCGAAATATTTTGCAAAATTTGTCAAAAACATCAGCCAGAAGGCCACTTGTGTTTTATGCAACTTGATATAGGTAAATCAAAAACGAAGGAAGTACTTTACGTTTTCTACGACTTGGAAACGAGGCAGGAAAAACAACTCACAGATGGAACTTATGAACACGAACCTAATTTGTGTGTTTTCAAACAGTCTTGTGATGCGTGCTTACAACACCGCAGCACTCTCGACAGTTGTCAGGTGTGTGGTCTCAGTGTACTAAAACATGACGTTGTGCCTCAGTTCACTAATCATATTTTACAAATACGTAAAGCGTTTAAGGAGGTTGTGGTTATAGCCCACAATGGACAAGCTTTTGACCATCAATTTATTCTCAATCACCTCTTAACAGCGACAGACTTAACGCCAGAACTTATAATGAGAGGTACAAAAATTATTTTGATGCAGCTAGAAAATGTTAAGTTTCTGGACTCCCTCAATTATTTTCCAATGTCTTTATCAGCGCTACCTAATGCTTTTGGACTACCTAATACTTTCAAGAAAGGATATTTTCCGCATCTGTTTAACCGTCAGGGAAATCAAAAATATTTTGGACCTCTACCACCCATCAAAGACTATAGTCCTGACACCATGAAAAAAGAAGATCGAATCACTTTTTTAAGGTGGCATGAAGAGCACAAAAACAAAATTTTTGATTTTCAGAAAGAAATTGTTGAATATTGTATTTCGGACGTGGAAATTTTGACTGCAGCATGTCTCAAATTTCGAGAACAAATGATAACTTAACTAACTAACTGATAACAAGTTATAGCGCAATATCATGTTTACCGTTCCACTACGTTATCAAAATGTTCACGTAATCAGAGCAGTGGACCTCAAACCACAAATGATTGATCCACTGATCGACGCTAACGATAAACTACATATATGTTAACCATGATAATCGTGAAATTCGACAGTCGAAACTGGTTGAACACTCGGACTTATAAACAGATGACGAATCCTATGACAGATAGCATCAGATCTCCCACGTAAACTTTTTGGCGGGAAAAGTTTTGTCGCTTCTTATTGATATTTTTTTCTCTGCTTGAGCCGCAACTTTGTTGCGTAACTCTTCAGAACAGGCTTTATGGATTCTACCGTTCAAAGGGTTGAAACAAATTTTAACTAGAAACCGGGCTGTGTTAGGTCCAAGAAGTGAAAGTTCTGATAATACTTCTGAAGAAGATAACATTACTACTCAATTATTTCAAAACATAAGTTTAGATATTAGTTTGGATTCAAATACTTCCGAATCTACTAAAAATATTCTAGTAGACTTGGAAATAAATCCAAATAATTCAGATAATTCAAAAATGGAAATCTTTAGATTCCACATTCTCTGGTGTCCAATATCACTCAGAAAGTTTTATAATTTGAATAGACGAGTGTCCCGCATAAGAACCGATACATAGCAGGGTCATGTAGGAGAACTCAAAATAATAGGTGTGTTTGTTATCCTCCACTGGTGCCCACGAATCTGCACTTTTCTACACCGCGGCGATTGTTATGCTGTTAGTACAGACAGTGGTGAGTGTTTATTATACAGGGCTTTTCACTTAAAACTCCCCACGTCAATATCTCGGAAACGAATAGGAATATTTCATTTCTGTAAAAAGTAGTCAATGTATGGGGTCGAGTAGTTATTTTTCACAGTTAAAAAAATTCGACGCCTACCAAGAGTAAAGCGTCGCGACGCATCGAAAATATTAATCGATTGCAGGGACTTTGAAATTACGCGCATGCTAAAGTACATGTTATTTATAAACTTTTTTGTTATTCAGTCAAACTCATTTATTCTACACAGTTTTGAGATATACAGTGTGTCCAAGATAAGGATGTCTATCATGGGGATCTTGAAAACCGTGAGAGATACAAGGTCGGTTAAATGGAGGCAAAGTTGCGTATTTTGATGCTTAACAAAATGCCGTTTTAAAAGCCAAGAAATTCCGACTAAGTCCGAAATTATCCGAAAAAAACCTAAATTTTTCAAAATTGTTTTCATTTTTTTTTGACCACATTTGAAGAGATATTTTGAAATGAATGGAACTTCTTCATTGCCACTTTTTGCCCTTTACAAGATACCCTTATTAAATTGAAGAACTGACGTTTCGTCTATGAGCAGCCATCATCAACTTTGTTTTTTTAAATACGGTCCTGGATTTTTTATGACGGATTTTGAGGGCCTCTTATGTTCCTAAACCAACGAGGTATCGCACTAATCAAAAAAGAGGTAATGAGAAGTAGAATTGGTACTTTTATTTGATAGGAGAATTTTTGGGGTGCATGGTGCTGTGTTTTGAGTTGCTTGTGGCGTTGACAGATTTATTTGCTGTTTGAGTACTGAAATCATTTTGGTGGTGTTTTGATGTTTTGTTTAGGATACCCAGCGATGTCATTATTATTTTGTAATATTATGGATTTTGGAAAAGTAAGTTTTATGTATGTTTTAAGATTATTAATTGTTGAGATGTACAGAAGTTATATGAGATTATCGGGAAAGTTCGAGTCGTGATATGTGGGGGGTGTGGGGGTCGTGGGTGGGGTGTGGGGGTGAGCGGTGGTGGTGGGGGTTGGGAAGTGGGGGGGTGTGGATGACGGATGCGGATATCGGTATGCCATGCAGATGATTGTTGAGCTCAGCGACACATGCGCACCGCGGCGCCGCGCGTCGAGGAAAAATATCAGGCTCGCCTTATTTTAACATAGCTATCCCCTGAGACAAAAATACTCAAACAGCCCCAAAAACAATAAATGATCAACAAAAACATCGATAACAATTAACATCACCATCACATCAACATCATCATCAACACCATCATCATAATCATCATCATCAACTCCATCACCATCAACATCACCATCATCATCAACACTATCATCATCATCATCAACACCATCACCATCATCAACACCATCATCAACACCATCATCAACACCATCATGAACACCTAACAACCTGAAATACTTCGATCAACAACAACGTGATGGTGTTGATGATGATGATGATGGTGTTGATGATGATGGTGATGTTGATGGTGATGGAGTTGATGATGATGATTATGATGATGGTGTTGATGATGATGTTGATGTGATGGTGATGTTAATTGTTATCGATGTTTTTGTTGATCATTTATTGTTTTTGGGGCTGTTTGAGTATTGTTGTCTCAGGGGATAGCTATGTTAAAATAAGGCGAGCCCGATATTTTTCCCAGACGCGCGGCGCCGCGGTGCGCATGTGTCGCTGAGCTCAACAATCATCTGCATGGCATACCGATATCCGCATCCGTCATCCACACCCCCCCACTCCCCAACCCCCACCACCACCGCTCACCCCCACACCCCCCCAACCCCCACCACCACCGCTCACCCCCACAACCTCATAAAAATATCGCAATCAGTGGAAAAATCTATAAATCCAATACCTTCTATTAAATATCTTACATCTCATAATTGAAAATCCTATTTCCTATACCCCACTATTCAAAGTCCTACTTGGAAAAAAATCGGAGTACTACTCATATGATCTTTCATATAAGACAACATACAAACATCCACCATCCATCATACCTTAACAATTAAATACAATCACGAAACCTGCATTGGAACATTAAAACATCACAAACGTCGACGTCACAATACTACTATATACTATATACTACTATAACAACAATTCCGATTTATTTTTATACTGTCTTGAGGTACCTGAAAAAAGTGATGAAACAACTTGACCACGAAGTGAACTTTTGGTACTTCTCGATGCGCAATGTGCTGGAAAGCATTATTTCTTTATGAAGTAGGTGGTACGTGCATCAGACTTGTATGAACAAGTTGACTGCATACAAGTATGCCCTCGATTGTGTAATATTGCGCAATTTATTCAGATGATAAATATGAATGATTCAGTTGGTATTCAGTGCGTTTCCGCTATTCATCGTAGGACGACAGATTAACTCGCTCTGAATAATTATCGTCGAGTAGATACGATAGGATCGTGTTTATCATAGAGTCAGTCAAAATAACTGCTTTTTCTCAGTGGATTGTTTTTATGGGTAAGTGATTTTTTATTCAAATTACTTATTTTACGAATTATTATTATAAAGTATTGTTAACCATCCATCAGATTCATAACATGAATTGGAAAAAAAATTAATTGGGAATGTTAATGACGACAAACAAACAATAGTTATCGAAAATGTTCAAAATGGCTCCTATTTTGTTGTTTGCTCTTAACCCCGTTTTCGAGTGAAATTTTGTAATGTAGCATTGTATTTTTAACGTATTTATAATGAAGCGGCACTATATCAATCAACTCTTGTTGAAGTTTACCTTTAAACGTTTTATTTCAAAATCAATTCTATAACTTAAGAACGAGAAGTTCGCTGGACACTAATTGTATCAATATTTTGTTATCGTTACGTCTCCATTGTTTTTTCCGTCTTGATTTGGAGTTTTGTTTTCGAGGATAAATGTGGTACTATCAACTCAAATTATAAATAAATTACACTCGTGTCCTTATTTTTCTTCAAAAGGAGCATTATATCATCTTTTTAAATATATCGCTACTTGATGATTATGATGAAGTATATTAATTTTTCTATTGACTATTTTTCAGTGGTCTCAAGTCCTCAAACCTGCTAAACGGGGTGATAGTTGGATCATTTGATCAGCTTGAGAAGAAACAATAATAACTGATGCAATAAAAATTCTGTGAATCTGCAAATAATAATAATCTTATCGACAGAGTTCCTGAAAATATTTTCCAGGTAAACATTTTGTGTTTCTGATTGAACTTTGATTTACCCCCACTCTTTTTTAGTCATCTCGCTGATATCTGGTATAAAGGTGAAACAGCTACCGTCTTCGATTATTCTTTAGTTGATCTTCGCAGTGGTCAGACGTTCCAAGTGCTCTTATTAGAAAAATTAGAATGGAGAAGTTTGAAATTATCAAAGATTATGAAAGAAATGTGCGGCGATTCAATGTCAAGGGGAGAACGCTTGAGTTTAAATTAAAAGATGTGCCTGCAGCAAAAGAGCCGGTGTCTTGGGACTTTTACCATCTGACCAAGTGGCGTTCAATTTTGGGTGTGAAGACTTTGCACACGGAGATGGTTGGATTCGATTCAGACCAGCAAGTGAAATTTTGTTGGATGATGTCTGGGGTGTAATTTCCAACCTTTATCAATCGAATTCATCGGGGTTAAATACGGAGACATTTTGTTTAGGAGTAACCTCCGTTAGGATGCCAAAAGGAAAAGGTCGAGGTAAAAATTATAACACGTTTGAAGAAGAATGTGCTAGGCGCCAACGAATAATAGTGATAAACAATAAAGACAATTTGTGTTTACCTCGAGCCTTAGTGGTGAGTAAAGCATATTTAGATAAAGATCCTGAGTATGTACAAGTTCGCCGCGATATAGGAAAACTACAAACAACAAGAGCCAAACAATTAGTTGAGGAAGCAGTTGTAGCTATCCCTGAAGAGGGTGCAGGTATTCCCGAATTGCGAAAATTTCAAGAGTTTCTGGGGCCTGACTATAAGATAGTGGTTTTTAAATATGGAACTAAAGGACGTGACCTGATTTTTTCCGGTACTCAAGGTTCTAGGAATCTCAACCTGATTTATCATAAGGGGCATTACAACGTGATAACCTCACTGACGGCCGCCTTTTGCTGTGGTTATGTCTGTGAGTTGTGCCTCATACCCTATGACCACAAAAATAAACACAGGTGCGTTGGTACATGTGCTGCATGTCAACAAACTCCACCCTGCGAAAGCACTGTCAAGGTCAAGTGTCAAAATTGTCTAAGAACATTCAGAAGTCAGCTGTGTTACGAAAATCATAAAAAAGAAGGATCGTTGGGAAAGTCTACTGTATGCAGCGAAATTCATCTCTGTTGCTCCTGTTTGAAAACAATCAGATCTGATAGAAAACATACTTGTGGCGAAATATTTTGCAAAATTTGTCAAAAACATCAGCCAGAAGGCCACTTGTGTTTTATGCAACTTGATATAGGTAAATCAAAAACGAAGGAAGTACTTTACGTTTTCTACGACTTGGAAACGAGGCAGGAAAAACAACTCACAGATGGAACTTATGAACACGAACCTAATTTTTGTGTTTTCAAACAGTGTTGTGATGCGTGCTTACAACACCGCAGCACTCTCGACAGTTGTCAGGTGTGTGGTCTCAGTGTACTAAAACATGACGTTGTGCCTCAGTTCACTAATCATATTTTACAAATACGTAAAGCGTTTAAGGAGGTTGTGGTTATAGCCCACAATGGACAAGCTTTTGACCATCAATTTATTCTCAATCACCTCTTAACAGCGACAGACTTAACGCCAGAACTTATAATGAGAGGTACAAAAATTATTTTGATGCAGCTAGAAAATGTTAAGTTTCTGGACTCCCTCAATTATTTTCCAATGTCTTTATCAGCGCTACCTAATGCTTTTGGACTACCTAATACTTTCAAGAAAGGATATTTTCCGCATCTGTTTAACCGTCAGGGAAATCAAAAATATTTTGGACCTCTACCACCCATCGAAGACTATAGTCCTGACACCATGAAAAAAGAAGATCGAATCACTTTTTTAAGGTGGCATGAAGAGCACAAAAACAAAATTTTTGATTTTCAGAAAGAAATTGTTGAATATTGTATTTCGGACGTGGAAATTTTGACTGCAGCATGTCTCAAATTTCGAGAACAAATGATAACTACCACCAAAGTCTGCCCGTTTACAGAGGCCTGCACAATTGCTTCCACATGCAATAAAGTTTATAGGAGAAATTTCCTTAAATCTGAGACCATCGGTATAATTCCTAAGAACGGGTATCGCTTCAGTGATAATCAAAGTCATATTGCTCTTCGATGGTTAGTATGGGTGGGTGAAAAAGAGCTTGGAGTGAATATACATTATGCTGGTAAAGGTGCTGAAACGGTTATAGTTGGTCGAAGGGTTGATGGTTTCAGTGAAGAAAGCAATCAAGTCTTTGAATTTCATGGATGTTATTGGCACGGGTGCATTAGATGCTTTAAACATCGAAGGGATGAATCTCTAGCAGACAATCCTACGGAAACTTTAAATATTCGTTACGAATCGACCATAGCCAAAACGGAAAGGTTAAAGGAGTATGGTTATGAAGTCATAGAGAAGTGGGAATGTGATTTCCGGAAGGATTTGGAGGAGATCCCCGAAATTGAAAGTTTCTTGAAAAATCACTCCATTCTTTATCAGCCCCCTTTGAATCCTAGAGATGCTTTCTATGGTGGTCGAACAGGTAATTGTAAGACTTACCACAAAGCTCAAGAAGGAGAAAAAATAAAATACCTGGATGTCTGCTCTCTTTATCCTTGGGTATGTAAATATGGAAAATTCCCAATAGGTCACCCCCTGGTTTTTGTCGGAGAAGATTGTAAAAATTTAAAATTGGAAGCAACTGATGGCCTTATAAAATTTAAAATCCTCCCTCCACAAGATCTCTATCACCCTGTTCTCCCTCAAAAAATGCAAAATAAGTTGATGTTTGTTCTATGTCGTACTTGTGGTGAAAATATGAACCATGAAACATGCCACCACACTGTTGAAGATCGAGCATTGACCGGTACGTGGGTAATAGATGAAGTAATGAAGGCACTGGAGAAGGGGTATAAAATGTTGACTATTTACGAAATTTGGAAATACAAGGTGACTCAATACGACACTGAAACAAAAACAGGTGGTCTCTTCACTGAAATGATGAATGAGTTCATAAAGATCAAGCAGGAGGCATCAGGTTGGCCTAGTCAATGCGCCTCAGACAAGTCTAAACAAAGTTCTATTGAAGCATTTTTCAACCGCGAAGGTGTAAAATTGGAATATGCTAACATATTGAAAAATCCAGGACTTAGATGTTTGGCCAAGCTTATCCTAAACAGCTTCTGGGGTAAACTTGGACAGCAGGAAAACCAACCAAAGACTGCAATTGTCAATAACCCCGAGGAATTTTTCAATATGATGACGAATCCAGCTATGCATGTGAACTCTGTCCTGCCTATAAACGAAGATGTTTAAGTGGTCAACTACATATTTAAAGAAGAAAGTTTTGAACCATTATCTACTGTAAATGTGTGTTTAGCAGCCTACACCACAGCTCAAGCCCGACTAAAACTTTATTCTTACTTGGAAGACCTTGGTACACGAGTCTTGTATTATGACACAGACTCTGTCATTTTTTCGCATAAAGATAGTGAATATGAACCGCCTACTGGAGATTTCACTGGTGACATGACTGATGAATTGGCCACGTTTGGACCTGGAAGCTATATAACCGAGTTTGTGAGTGGAGGACCCAAGAATTATGCTTATAAGTTCTACTCGACTACGGATAGGGAAGAGAAAGTTGTGTGCAAGGTAAAGGGTATCTCCCTAAATTATGCTGCTTTGCAACTGATAAACTTTGAAGCAATAAGGGAAATGGTCTTAAATCCTTCAGAAGAAGCCTTACTTGTCACCTCAAACAATTTTCGGAGAACAAAGGAACACGCAGTAGTGACCAGAAAAGAAATAAAAATCTATCGGCCCAACTCAGTGAAAAGAAGGTTTTACGACGATCATACTTCTGCCCCATATGGTTATAGAAAAAAAATCAATGCATATAAATAGAATTTAACTTTTATCACAATATATACTTATTATGGTGAGCTTGATAAATTTGTTTATGTTAATTTTACCTCTAATTTTAAATGTATTTTGATTAAAATTCATTTATGATTTTTTATTGCCACTAATGTTATTTTTATCTATTTTTTTTATTGTAAATAACTTCAGCTGACTATTTGAAATATGTATCTAAAGGAAGATCGTGATAAATTTGTGAAACAACACTCCACCCCGATATGGTTGGGTTGTACAATTCTAAATAAGTGTATCATTGTAAAAATCATCAATATTATAATTTAAACTGTACTCAAGAAAATGTATAATGTGGTGTTTGAATAAAACTTGTAAAAAGAAAAAGTGGAATCGTTTATTTCTCAATAAATCTCCCTAATATTGGTACATAGACATCGGATCCTACATCTCACAAATTCTCAAAACCCCTTATTCCCTCATCAAACACCATAATCGGCAACACCGCAGGCAGTCGACAAAGCCGCACACACACATCGATCCTGTCATTTGTCAGTATCAACGCTACAACCCGACGCCGCCACAAACGTCAATGTCACTTCAAACGTCAACCATAAAACCTAAAACCCAAAAATCCCTCATCTCCCCACAAAACACCAACACCGCACACACCGCCGGCAACCTACAACACCACTCACACACATCAATCCTGTAAACTGTCATGATCAACCCTACAAAACACATCAACGTCAACGTTACTTCAAACGTCAACCATAAAACCTAAAATTCCAAGATTCCTTATCCCACACATAACACAAACACCGCACACACACACAACCGGCAACACCATCCACACAACGATCCTAAAACCCAAAAATCCCTTATCTCCCCACAAAACACCATAAACGGCAACGCCGCACTCAACCGGCAACTCCACCTACACACACACACGCACCCGACAACACCGCCCACACAAAAATCCGCCGTCAATTGTCAGATTAACGCTATAAAACCACCAATAATGTCAAAGTCACTTCAAACATATGGCAAATGACATGCGACGTTGCCACATCGTCCATTTGAAAAAAAAATCCTTAAATTTAGGGAAATCCTCCTGGGTGAATAAAATCCCCATGCTAAATGCATAGGCGATGTTGCCAGATTCATCAGAAATTCCCTAAATCTAGGGAAAAAAAGTCGAATGACTTTGGTCTAAGGTGTCGCCATACCTACTCAGTTCTATTTATTTTTTCGAAAAACAAACAGTACTCAATAAAAATAATCAACATACTTATCACATCGAAGCTCCAGGTGCTTGATCAGTACATCGATGTCCTCCACCTCTTGGGTGTTCAGCGTCTAGAGGATTTCCATTGCCTTCCCACGAAGTCCTAGAGTCAAGGCCAGAGCCTTCTTGTTCTCGATACATCCATTTGCCCTTGCTGCTGCCTCGAACTGGCGATCGTAATTGTTGCATGACCGCTTGCCATCAAACTAAGGGGCTTTCATGTGGACTCGCACGGTATCAGCCCCTATCTTAGCACTCGCATCTTGGCTCCCGAATGTCACTTCTGGTAGTTCCATGATCACTGTAACTTGACATTCCATTTGCTCTATTTCTTTTTCCAGAGTCTTCACTGTACCTTCTAGCTGTTTCCCGATTTCTTCTGCTACCTGATTCTCCAAGTGGTTATAGTTGTCCGCCAGCTGTTCCCTGATTTTCTGGTCCTTAGCTCTAGAAGTTTCTTCGAGCTCTTCCATTCTCTCTTCAATAGCTCTATAGGATTCTTCGAACTTTTCTTCCAAAGCTCCAGAAGATTTTTCCAACTTCTCCAATTTTCTCGAGTTCTCTTCCATGGCTCTAGAAGATTCATTGAACTTTTCTTCTAATTTTCCCTTCATGGCTCTAGATGATTCTTCAAACTTATCTTCCAACTTCATCGAGTTCTCTTCCAATAATCTTTTTACAGCATTGGTCTTCTTCCCGCTCGTCCAACTCCCTTTTCAACTCGGATACCTTTAATCCACTTAAAAGCACTATAGTTTGGTGGCCATTATAGCGAGTATCTATGTCCGTTTCTATAGCACACAATAAATCCCACTTTTGACACCAATGTGATATTTTTCACTATAGACAACACTATTCCAACTTTAATTTATTTATTCGAAGTCACTACAGCACACATCGGCGTAGCTAGCCTCAGTTTTCAGGAAAGGCCGTGGCCCTAGCAAGGGCGTTTCCGGAGCAAAATGTTGGGGGGGGGGGGTTTATATCAAGTGAGATGTTTTGAAACGTGTTTGAAAGAGCATTCGACATTTTATCAAACCTCATGATTTTCGGCAAACAAAAATGAAAAAATGAATAAATTACGACCCTAAGCTATAGATAATATGAATTAGTGGTCATTGAACTCCATACTACGTACCTAGAACGGACTCGCTTATTATCGAGAGTGAAGCAAGTAGAGATAGCGATAGTTACGGATATCTATCTCTTTCTAACTCATTGGTCTATATGGACAGACATCACAATAATACATAAATTATACATTTATTAGACATATTTCAGAAATATATCGTATTATTTCTTTGAATATAGAAAATCAAAAAGACACCTACCATTCACGTGCAAGATTTATTTTAATTAAGTGATACAAAATGAATATACCCAGACTCTAGACTGAATAAATTGAGTAGATTTGTTACTTGGGACTTTCCTCGCAGAAAAATAGTAGTTCAGTAGACTAAACTCTCAGGATGAGTGATTTCAATTCTGTTCCAAATTGTAGCATTCAAAAAAATAATTAAATAATAGACAAATAAAATAAATAGAATAATTGTTATTAAAGGTAGGTACCATCAATATTACCTGTATAACTTTGGAATACATTCATTATAACAAAGACTTTGTATAATTTTCCATTGCGATGGAAATAACTTCCCTCATCAGATCTTGTTGAGGAAATCATATCTTTGAAAAGAAAAAAAAAACACACATAAAGAACCCAACTATCTGTTTCATAATGTTTTACATCGCATATCATGATACCTACTCAATTAGAGCATTGTAACTGCTACACATTTTTTTATGATTGTTTTAACTTTTAGCCAAGAAAAAACAATCCTCTTTCATTTTGCAAGTTTTTACATCCGACTGCAAGACAATAGATCACCATATTTCTTCAGTCCTTTTCAAACTTTCTCCGATAAAACCAACTTATCTGAAAAAAAACAGCAAACTAGATGTACAATATTATATTATTACCACAATAACATGTATTTTCAACACCAATGAGATATCACAGAACGCCTATCTACCACTGAATTCTCACAAAACAGTTTTTTTTTGTCCCTTAACCATAACCTTAATACCCGGTAATGAGTTCGACAAGGATAGGTATCCGTAACACTAGCTATCTCTGTCTAACAAAAAATTATACATACTTTGACGCTTCGTCGACAATGGCCGGGACCTTTCCAGGTACGTAGTATGGAGTTCAATGATCGTGTTTTTCTGATCCATTATACCTTCGCAACGGTTGTTATGGAATAATGTTTGGCATTATACTGCAAAAACCACAAGTATGAAACTTATAATTGTGAGGTTGTGTACTTCAATTTTGAAAAAAAATTGACGTAAAAGCTATTAGGAACCACATGATTATAAATATCGAGAAATATGTGAGGGTTGCTATTTGAAATTTCAGTGGTAATACCCTGGGACTGACAGGGTTGATTCCAGAAAAACAACAAATACCTCAAATTGACATGTTTCGCCAAATTTTCATACCATCCTCAGTTCAGCAATAGATGCCGTTCGTTTTCAAATTGACACCCTATGTGAGTTTGGCTCCTCCAGGGAGAGTCAACAGCAAATAATCGATTGTCTTCCTGTTCATTCCATGCGAGATCAAACTCAAAAGTCCACCTGATCCTTGTGTCCAATCGACATTGCACCAAATATTCGCGAATGATATATACAGGGTGAGCCATCAAAAACGTACAGGCATTGGTTTTGGACATTCAATGTAATATAAAAATGAAACACCCAGATACGTCAACTTTGTTTGGGCAGGGCGATACTCTCACCCAAAATCTTTAAATGGAAAGGGGGGTCGAGTGATACCTAATTTTGAAGGCAACTTGTCAAAAAACATGTTTTAATTTTTTTTTCAATTCAATAAATAATTACACGCAGGAGGTGACAAGAGGATATGATGGGGAACAGAAGATCCTTAAAATGAGCCATGACTCAATTCTTTTGATAAGGATTTATTTCATAAAAAAAGGGATAAAATTTAATAAATAAATTTAATTTAATGTCATAACATTAAATGCACAAAATCAATACCGGTACGTTTTCGATGGCTCGTCCTGTATAAACGTTGGAAACTATAGAAACAAAATATTGTGGATATTCGTAAACGCTCCATGGATACACCATGAGAATGTGGAAATTCTTTGAGGCGATTCTCACAATACTTTTTTAATTACATTAGGTACATACATACGTACGACGAACTCTTCGATCTTCATGAATCATGTCGCTGGGTCATGTGATTTTCCGTTATGATGTTATGTATGGTTCAATGGCGATGTTCATCTAACGTTCAAGGCGCAGTCATATATTCGCACGAATAGCTAGCTGAACCGCGATGCGACTAGCAAGGCAAATGTCTAACATCGCATATACACCTCCGCATTCGCGTTTTGCCTCGAGCTTCGCCGACATTCGCAAGTGAAATTCCATCGTCGTGCTTGAAAGCGAATGATTCCTTCTCAAACTCACCACCTGAAGTTCGCAATTTGTACTCCCAGCAAAGACCTTTGGGTGGCAAGGTACATATTTAATGATGGCATCGTTGGCATCATGATGGCAAACTATTGTTGTTCATTATTTGCAAAATATTAACAACGGCAAACATGCATTGTTTGTCAAATAAAGAAAAGATACTGGCACATCACCCATAAAAAGGCAAATGTCAAATTTTCAAGATTTCTATGAATTCAAGTTACATTTTCTTTTCACAATAGCCAATGCCTTTTAATAGCCTTGCAAATAGCAATGTTCAATCAATGTTAGCTGGTGATCTACATGTAAGGCTTTTTTGTTGATCAATGAGTAAATATTAAACGATACGTTAAATTTAATCCATGGAATATGATGGGTTGATACTTTTAAGTGGGATTTATAAACTCGCCGTTCGCCGTTACCGCTAACGCTGACGTTTGACGTTCGAGATAGACATATGGACGCACCTGCATACATTTGTATCATGCCGTCTGCCGTTGGCGCACCGCTAGAGATCGTTCATCTCCATCTTTTGCCCTCCGGCGTTCGTAGCTAAAGCCATAGGAAAATGGCTCAATAGGTTTTTGTTCCCATAATTCATATTTTTATATCATAAAATTAAGATTTGTACCAAAATATACTCGAGTCGGTCACCAAATCTCACTGAACTAAAACAAATTTACGTCAAAGTAAGTAAACAAAAATTTGAAAGTCTTCGACGACAATCGACGGTATAAAAGTTTATAAATGCATTGGGCGACGGCAACGTTAGCCGCATCGGCGAACGTCAACCGTAACGGCGGACGGCAAGTTTATAAATCAACCTTTAGACTGAATCGCTGCCAATATTTTCTGATTACAATTGACATTTGACAAATGCGCACACGCAGATCTCAGTCTGTTTATTCGTACAGTGTGTTGTGTGTTGTGTGTTGAAACAAGAATAAGTACGGATTGAATTGAAACAAATTCATCCAAAGTACAGGTGATTATTCGTGAATTTGAAACTTGTTGGTGAAAAAACACAAGAAGCTACATATACATGCTACCAAAGAAGGGTTATGTCCGAACAGATTAGACACGACTTGGCCTTCTTATCAGCATTTAAATTTAAATGCTGGTGGTGTAAGGTGTAATCAAAACTGAACAGTAGGCAAGACGGAATAAAAAGCCTCCCTTTCATGCTTTTAGTGGTATGGTTCGACTTATTTGTGGTAAGAACTTTACGTTTTATATTTAATTATTTTCATAGATGCATCAATGACTGATCATGTATCGTCTTCTAATACCTACTTGATCAAAGTACTGTACTTATATCAACAATGGTATGAAGCATAGGTGAAGCGTTCATTTGAATTAAACATTTGCCATTTAAGCACTTAAAGATGAGATCTCCATTTTTTTATTGCAGAGTCAGTCAAGGCTTATCCACTTCCAGGCAACAATATCACGTTATCTTTGAAGGCCTCGCATAGGTGGACGCACAAACAGAAAAACACAATGAATGGAATTTAGTTTTAGTTACTGTTATCCTAACCACATTTTTTCTATATTAGAACTGAAATATGCCGGGATATATATCGCACCTTCGGTGCAACAAGGGCACATTATCATGGGAAATACATACAAATACATATACATTGTTGCACCGAAGGTGCGATATAATGCATTGAATTGGTGATGTTTTTTTATCACTCCTTGACATTTGATGGTGAAGTAGTGATTTGCCATCAATTATCCATCATGGCGTGTCAAATTGTTACTCCTCAGGTGATAACTGCCTGTACATTGCCAATGAGAATTGCAGGCAATGCCGTTACTATAAAGTTACATTGCCGTCCTGGAATGTTTGCTGGGTGACCACTCCATGATTATTTAGTTCGCTAGTCCAGCAAACTGTGGAGGACATGGAGGTTGTAGAGGCACCCACTCACTCACTTGAAAACATGTTATGCTCCTCAGCTATGAAAAAAGCTAGTTGAGTGAGTTCACAGCCTGAAGCGGAGACGACATATACCAGCCATAGCTTCTGATACGTCGAACGTCTCGGCGTTTGTCCCTCCAACGCGGGAACTGTCACCACTGTAGAACAACAAAGATATTCGAGAATTTCACAAGCGCCACCTGTCAATATCTGTTACCAAAACTACGGGAAAAATCCGGGGGGTCTTTTTTTTTCTAGAATGGACAATCAGCACATTTTTTGGAAGTATGATGAAAGTACTGATGCCATTGATGTCAGAACGTTCAAGACTTGGTATTCTGGCTATTACAAATCGTCAATATGAGAACAGAGTAAGTTAGTCCTAGTAAGTAAGCTACCAAACATTGAAGCTTACGAGACATAGGTACATAAGAGTGAATATTAATAGTGTTGAGTGTGTGTGTATATAAATAGTGACTGTGAAAACATGATGTAAAACTGATGTGATTTCCGTAGTGAAAAACCATACAATATGATTTCAAATTGCTGATTGTGCCTCGATCCTAAACTTTTGCTTCATTATGTCGAAACTTTGCTTAACACTGATTGAAACATTTTACCGAGCATATTTCATCTGATCCTAATCCGATCTGATCAAAAAATGTCTTCAAAGTTTGATTCCAATGTTCGCACATATAATATTAAAACATCATTATTTGTAAGGAGCTTTTAAGAAATTGGAACATGAAAATGTCCATCCTTAAACCATGATAATTGACCAGTAAACAAAAGAAAACAGTTCGGTGATTTTCACACATCTGTCTACTCAAATACCGGTAGTTCTAACAAAACCGCAGGAATGCTGTAAATACATAAAGCACGTTAATTATGTTTGTACAAATATGTGATTGAATGAAATGGACATTGTTTAATTCACAACTAAATATTATCCAATGATTTACAAATGATGAACGTTCGAATTAGATATTTGAGGTAAACATTTCTCTTAGTGTTATAGGGAATGTCCATCATCGTTATAAACGCTGGTTACGGATATATTTAAATTAATCCCAACACGTTGAAGGACGCAGACATCTAGTTGATATTCCCAGTTCTCATATTACTTCAAAACGTACATTGAACTACATCAAAATAATGTTTCATTTTAATTTTAATTCTAGATCAGAATGTGTCTCGAGATTTCATATTCGGAATAAATAATTGGTAAAATATACACATCACAAACAAATAAGACATTGATGGCATTCAAAATAAACATTTGAACTCCTGAAAGGTATTATCAGAGTTTATTTAAAAATAGAGCAATGTTGTATATGTTTTGGGAGAAAATTTTCGTCCACGGTAACTGCAAAATTCCATTACTTTGATTTGAATATTTTTGAAAAAAGTGAGGACCGAGTTTCTATCAATCAAATTTTAGTGTTCTGGTTAAGTAGTTTTTGATTGATTTTTGTTTCAGTTTAGCTTTTTTTTGATCAGATCTACCCAGCAATAGGTTTTGATTCACTTGCCATTATTTAGCCTTATAAATAAAAGCAAAGTAAAAATTAGAGAAGAAAAACACTTCTTTTCACATATTCATACATATCACAAAACGTTTTTGTCCAGCCTCGCAAGTATAAAAATTTTAGGATTCTTTATCATTTTTTTTCCTTCGGTTCTGTATTTCATGCTGCTCCATTATTCAATCTACCAATCTCTTTATTTTTTTAGATAAACATACATGCAACATGCGACGGTGGTGAAAAACTTTTTGTAATTTGTGTTTTTAACAGAAAATATTATCAAATTCAATTGCCCAGATTTTGCGCAACAACTCACGATAAATGAAGCTCTGGACACTGTCCCAGAAGTTGTGTACTGATGAAAAATGTTTTGTGAATCTCCTAAGGAATATAGGAACTCGATGTGATCAATGCTTGGGAATGCCACCCCTGGTGAGTGTCTCAAAGGAGTAGTAAAATATCAAAACCCCAGCAAACACAAAAACATGATACTGATGTAAAAAATGTGTAACACAAGTAATCAGTTACGTCAATATGATATAATAACAAGGTAACCAGAAAGTAAACTTTAACCCACAACTACTGCATAATGTCATACCTCCAGTGCATGTAAATCACATTTATGTAAACATTTTTTTATAAAAAAGGATATGTAGATTTTATATCGATTGATAAAATAAATATTAAAGATTGCGTAAAATTTATATCATTCCTTTATAAAAAATTCACGTCAATATGATCTTATTAATATTACGTACTTTTGTGTATACAGGGTGACAATTCAAAAAAGACCAGCATCTGATTTTGTCCAAACCAATGATAGTATGAAGATTTGGCGAGACATGTCAATCCAGATATCGAGGGGGACAACTTTTCAGGTATCTGTTGTTTTTCTGGAATCAACCCTCTCACGTCCAGGCTAGCTACCCCTGAAATTTTAAATAACAACCCCCACTTATTTCTCGATTTTTGAAATCTTCACCTTATTCTCGAATCTCCATACGGTACATCACTTTTTTTCTCAAAATTGAAGTTCTTAACCTCACAAAAATTTTCAAACGAACAGAATTAATTATTCTTTGAACTAATGATAGTATGAACATTTGGTGAGACACGTCAATTTAGATATCAAAGGGGACAACTTTTGAGGTATCTATTAATGTTCTGGATTCAACCCCCTCACTCCCAGGGTAATTACCCCTGAAATTTTGAATAGCAGCCTATACTTATTCCGCGATTCTTGAAATCTTCATGTAATTCTCAATAATCTACATCACTTTTTTTTCGAAAAGAAAGTACATAACCTTACCATTGTTCTGTTTGTGAAATGGTGATATCCAATAAAAAAAAAGGGAATTGATCTGGAGATACATGAGGAACTCAAAAATGACGAAAGAAATAGGAGTTTTCATTCAAAATCTTATGGTAGGCGCCCTGAAGGTTAGGGGGTTGAAAGTAATATGACAGCTAACACCTCAAAAGTTGACCCCCTTGATATCTTTCACAAAATCTCCATACCGTCATCAGATTAAGAAATTGAAATTATTGCTGACCGTTTGGAAACAATTGTGAGGTTATGTACTCCAATTTAAAAAAAAGTGATGCAACTTATTAGGAATAGCATAAATATTTCAAAAATCACGGAATAAGTGGAGGCCGCCATTTGAAATTTCAGAGGTAGTTACCCTTGGAGTGAGGGGGTTGAATCCAGCAAATTAGGATACCTCAAAATTTGTCACCCTCGTTCGAGGAATAAATAATTCTGTTCGTTTGAAAATTGTTATGAGGAACTTCAATTTTGAAAAAAAAAGTGATGTAGTGTATGGAGAATAACGTGAAGATTTCAAAAATCGTGAAATAAGTGATGGTTGCAATTTGAAACTTCAGAGGTAACTACCCTGGGCGTGAGAGGTCTGATTCCAGGAAAATAACAGATACCTCAAAAGTTGTCCCCCTCGATAACTAAATTGACGTGTCTCGCCAAATCTTCATACTATCATTGGTTTGGACACAATCAAATGCTGGTCCTTTTTAAATTGTCACCCTGTATAACCAAGAAATCACGCATTGGTAAATATTTGTCACCAAAACTACGGGAGAAATCGCTTTCTTCTAGAATGGACTATTAGCACATTTTTTGGAAGCATGAAAAATATTAGGATGAGTAAGTACTGATGATATTGACTTTTGAAAAATCAACCTGCGATCTCTAGTAATGAAGTAATCACAGATTAAAGAGCGCCTATCGTTTTCTTTTTTATTTAATCAGTATATTTTTGGGTATTTCGGAAAAATTTTTTTGGTGATGACTTTCAAATATTGTCTAGAATACTGTTATATTTTTCGCCAAAACACTGTTCAGCTTGTATTTATTTATTTCAAGTCACTAAGTGGTGGCTCAGCGGTTTGTTGTTCGCTTAGCGTGCAGAAGGTCCTGAGTTCAGATCCCAGCTCGGGCATGACTCTTTCTATAAAGTCACTGTACTTTTTTTTACTTTTTTTCACTTTTTTTCACTTTTTTTCATTGTAATCCATGTTTTGATCGGCAAGTTATAGAATTTAATTCAAAAACACTCACAAAACACGAACGACGCACACATGACAAATATAGACAATGAATGCTAGCTGCAACATGGCGGATCCGTCGCTAGCCAATAGAAAATGAGACCTCCATTGTCGTCACTGTCTTGTATATAGTCACTGTATAGCGTCAAACGTTCGACGCAATCTAGTTTCGCTAGTATGTACCAGAAGCAAATCGATTCTACACACAGTGGTGGGGAGGCGCCACCACTGTGTGTCCGCTGAACACATGTTTTGTCACATTGCCCACATCTTAAGGCATTTCGTCCCAAATTGCCTTCATATCGGTATCGGCAGTGTGATGTTTGGTGGAAATATCAGTCCACTGTTCTTTGGTTCGTCCGCCGGTAAGGATAGCAGCACACCAGTATGTCGATGCCACTCCCCTTGAGGATCATCTCCAGCATGCTTCTCACCACTCGCCAATCCACTCGGTCATTGGTCATCTTTGGGATTGCCAGATCGTCAGGTCCTGTGACATCATCAAGTTTCGAAGATGATTGAGGGCTCTCCACACATCACTGTGGGTGGTCAGATATTGTGAAAGCTTCTTCGGTACAAGGTAGAACAGGTTTCGTGTCCCTTCCCTGATTTGTAGCACTTTCCCCGCCTCTGGCCTTTGTAGTCGCAGAGGGTCCAGTTGTCCAAATTTACGTTTAGGAACAGCAGAAAGTCCACTCTTTATGTTGAGGTCTTCAGTGACCCAGTGGGCGAACAAATATTCGGCCGGTGATCCGAACAAATCTAGCTGACTCTCCTGAACAACTTCTTGATGATCATGGTTTCCACCATCTGCCTCCGATTCGTGCCGTCCAGATTTTTCACTAGTCACATCAGGATGCCGTCGCTAACAACCAGTGAGTCCCATTGAGCCCAGTGGGATTTCACTGTAGTTGAAAATCGTGCGACGCCTCACCAAGTTGGTCGTTGGTCTGCTAGCTTCCATCGAATGATGAGCTTTCGATCTAAATCTTTCTCCTGGTCCTCGCGAAGCACCTTAGACTGCCAGAAATCATCCACCACAGTTGTCCTGCGAACGCTCGCTTCCTTTTTCTCGACTTTGTGACAGAGCTCTGGACTTCTGAGCAAGCGGGCAAGCCATCAAAATTCTTGAGGCTTGATTTTGCTCGATGATCCTTGTTTTCCGATGCCAACGCAGGTGCCCGTATCTCGTTTTTACAGCGGCTACGAATATGTCGAGGTTCTCTACAGTTCCAGCACCGCAGCTCCCTTGACTTGGAGTCGTGTACTTCTTTGATGATTCTTCTCACAGTTTCTTTAAAGATTCCACCCAAAAAAGCCTGAACTGCAAGCATCCCATAACGTTCTTTGGCGTAGTTGGATAAGCCAGTCTTGCAAGGCGAGCTACATTAGCTTGAAACTCCTGCAAGCTCTTGTTGGTCTTCTGAGAGTGGTTCTTCAGCTGAGAGTAGTAGGTAGACACGGTTTGTGCCAAATTTTAGTACTTTGATTAATCCATTGACGTCTCTGACGAGGAAGAATGTGAAGTTTGTTTGGGATGATAAGTGTAGCGAGGCATTTCAAGCAATAAAAGAACATCTTATAAAAACACCAGTTTTGACATGCCCTGACTTTGAACAGCCTTTCATCGTACAAACAGATGCCAGCGACTTTGGACTGGGAGCTGTTCTTTCTCAAAGACAAGGAGATGAAGAAAAGGTCATCTGCTATTTAAGCCGCTCCTTGACCAAAAATGAACGTCGTTTCAGTACCACTGAAAAGGAGTGTTTGGCCGTATTATTTGCGGTCGAAAAGTTGCGTCCTTATATTGAAGGTGTCAAGTTCACGGTGATAACGGACCACTATTCGCTCAAATGGTTGAACAGTATCAAGGACCCGGTTGGACGAATTGCTCGATGGGCGGTTCGTATGCAACAATACAATTTCGACATCATACACCGGAAAGGTAAAGATCATGGGGTGCCGGATATACTATCCCGATCTGTTCTCGTGTCAAATGAAGAGGATTTATTTGAATTAGCCGCTGTGGGAAATGTTGAAACAAATAATGGAGAAGAGTATAAAAGAGCCAAGTTACAGTATCCTTCGCTTGCATTCCCCGAAGAAGAATCGCTAACCGTAGTGCCTCGTGGACAAAGGTCAGCAATTATTAAGGCAAATCACGATCCCCCATCTTGTGGACATTTTGGTATCCATAAAACACTGGCAAGGATATCACAGAAATATTACTGGCCAAACATGAGGAAGGACATCGCAAGGTACATCTGTCGTTGCTATGTATGTCTCCAAACGAAAGTCAACCAACAAGCTAAGTAGCCAGCCACCTTTATCAAGACCTGGACATTTAACCAGTATTGATTTCGTCGGACCTTAACCAAAGTCTTCAGCCGGACATTGTAACATACTTTCCGTTGGTGACGTATTTAGTAAGTTCGTCACATTTTACTCTTTGAGAACTGCTACAGCTACTAACATACTGAATTGGCTTGTCGAACATTATATTTTGATGTTTGGAACCGAAACAATTCTTTGCGACAACGGACCTCAATTCCGGAGTGAGTTATTCCGCAAAAATGGAAGAGTACAACATAAAATGGAAATTCACAGCAAACTACCATCCGCGAGCGAATCCGGTCGAGCGTATCCATCGTGTTTTGAAGACAATGTTGACCAGTCACGTTAAAGACGACCAACGTCACTGGGATCGATTTCACTGGGATCGATTTCTTTCGAAAGCCTCATATGCCATCAGATCTGCAAGACACGAAGCTACAGGACTAACTCCCAATTTCGTATTTCTGGGCCGTGAAATTCATATTCCTGCTCAAACTCAAAAAAAGTCAACCTCCGATATTCCTTCGATGCAGAAGAGAGATCTAAAGAGTTACAAAAGGTGTTTCAGGATGTCCATAAACGAATCCTGAAAGCATCAAATGTTTCCAAAAGTACCTATGACCTTCGGAAAAGGGCAGACAAATTTCAATCTGGACAACAGGTGTGGAAGAGTAACTTCATCCTCTCTGATGCTGCAAAGCATTTTACCGCCAAACTGCTTCAAAATTTACGGGACCTTTCACCATAAAGAAAGTAGTATCGCCATGGGTGTATGAACTGGTAGACGCTCATGGAAAAAGCAGCGGTACTTGGCATGCGAAAGATTTAAAAGTACATCCCCCTGATAATGAAGACTCTCCCGATTGCGACTCTGATTCTCGAGAATGACAAACATTACCCTATTGTGTCGTGTAAATATTGTAGATAATAATAAGGCATGTAAGATTTAAATTTAGTGTAATGACTACTAGTATAATTTAGGCAGAATTTTCAAATTAAAAAAAATGTTTTAGTAAATTTTTTTTTTGGTAGGAAGAGGTGGTGTGTTATGGATATTTTTGGTTTAAAGATATTTAAAATGAAGAAGCAAGTAATAGTCACAAAAATAATACATAAGTTCCCTAAGACCCATATTATTAACCAATAACGTAATGCATTTGATTGGTCCCCAAATACTAAAAAAAAAACTGTTAAGGAACGTCGTTTTTTTGGTCTAAAAAGTACGATATTATTTTTCTGCTTGTCAAACATGGTATTGCTTGGTCGTGAAGGCGGCAAATTCCATAACTGGCATCTTTTGCCAATTTTAGTGATAAATGAGTGTTTATTATCAGGGAGATGTGCTTTTAAATTTTTCGCATGCCAAGTACAGCTGCTTTTTCCATGAGCGTCTACCAGTTCATACACCCATGGCGATACTACTTTCTTTATGGTGAAAGGTCCCCAAGAACAGATATATCTAATAAAAATGTACAGGGTGATCGCTTGTAATAATTAATCCATCTCTTTGATCATTTTTGTTTCACCCTGAAGAATAAAATGGTTAATTAACCATTTTATTCTGTATTATAATAACTTATAACTTTTATTCTGTATTATAATAACTTATAACTGTATTAATACAGTTATTTTAGAGCGCAATTTGTGGCATATATTTTCGTTCCTCAACCCCTTGTATGTACGAAAGTTTATGCTGCAAATAGTTTATACTGAGCCCTAAAACTTTTGCATATAACATTTTCTTCTACAGGATGAAACAAAAAAGAAAAAGGGGAGGTCATCATAGAACGGTCAACTTGTACAAAAAAAAGTCTTGCCATTAAGAGCTGGTCCATGTAAACGTCAACGGAAAGATGTTGTCGGGCAGCTAATAAACTGATACGGTAAATAGTAGGCAAGGAGAAGTTATCGGTATCTTGCCGTCAAGCGGCCGATAATGGGCTTCGCCGGCGATGTCCGGCAAAGTATCATGCTAAAGACTAAAGCAGGATTTATAGATTCGGTAAGACGTGAGGCGTATGCCGTAACGTAAGCCGCAACGAGAATAGCGGCGTTAAAAGGCCGCGGGTGCATATGAATCGGGCCAGCGCAGGATGCCATTGATGGGAAGACGATATACTGCTGTTCCCGAACGACGCCATTCCGGACTTTCTGGCCGTTGGAATATAAGGACATGAAGGTTTTCAGGGATATGTCCACCTGGGGTGACTTGATTTGCCTCACGTCAGGGGTTAAAATTAACAACCCTCGGCTTCCCTCGTGGCGGTTTCTTTATCCGGTGGACGACGACATTGATTCGCTCCAGAATCTCATACGGACCCTCCCAAGAACTTTGCAGTATTTGGGAAAAGCCCCGCTGCCTCTGTGGGTTGTGAAGCCAAACCAAATCCCCAACCTGGAACCCTCCTTCTTCGGCCTTCACGTCGTATGCCTCCTGCATCCTGTCGCTGGCACTTTGGATGTTTAGTCGGACTTGTTGATGGATATCGTCCATCTTTCGGCGAAGATCACTTGCGTAGTCTTCCCCAGCGACATCTTCACCAGGTGGACAGCCAAACTTCAAGTCGCAGAGCAGCCGGAGTTCACGGCCCATGATGATCTTGGCAGGTGTTTAGCCCGTCGATTCATGAACTGCTGACCTGTACGCCATGAGGAACAGGTGGAGATGTTGATCCCAGTCTCTTTGATGGTCAGAGACAACTTTGGCCAAGTGTCGATTGATGGTTCGGTTCATTCGCTCCACCATGCCATCCGATTGTCGGTGCAACGCCGTTGTCCTTGTCTTCTTGATCTTCAGGACATCGCGCAGACGTTCTGGAATAACGTTGATTCAAAGTTCCTGCCCTGGTCCAAATGCAGCTCCAACGGGAAACCGAAACGGCATAACCTTTCCCTAAACAAGAATCCGGCAACGGTAGCCGCCTCCTGTTTTGGCAGGGCATACGCTTCAGCCCACTTGCTGAAGTGATCCATGGCGACCAAGATGTATTTATTTCCTTTGTCCGATTCAGGGAACGGTCCAGCCACGTCGATTGCGATCCTTTCAAAGGGGCTTCCCACGTTGTATTGACGCATAGGAGCTTTTGTCCATTTCAGGGATCCGTTACTTGCCGCACATACGGCACATTTTCTGCACCATTCCTTCACATCGGCTTGACAGTTGATCCAGTAGAACCGCTCTCGCAGTTTTCCCAGCGTTTTCGTCACTCTTAGATGCCCACCCGTGACGCCATCGTGGACTTTCCTCATCACTTCTGTCTGTCGGCTTCGGGGGACCACTATCTGCTCCCGATCTTCTGTGCCATTCAGATTCTTCACCACTCTCTTCAGGACGCCATCGTTAAGAAACATAGAGTTCCACTGAGCCCAGTGGGACTTCACGTTGAAGGAGAATCGCGTGACATCTTGCCAAGTTGGTCGTTGGCCTGCCTGTTTCCATCTGATGATCAGCTTCAGATCTTAATCCTTTTCCTGGTCTTCTCGAAGTGACCTGGTCTGCCAGGAATCATCCACCACAGTCGTCCTCCAAGTGCTCGCCTCCTTTCCCTTGGCTCTTTGACAGTGCTTACATTGTTCTGGACAAGGTCTCCTGGACAGAGCATCAGCGTTGTTGTGGCTGGATCCAGCTCGATGTTCCGTATCAAAGTTGAACTCTTTCTCTCAATCCAATGAGCAACTTGACCCTCCGGATTTTTGAACTGTAGGAGCCATTTCAGCGCGGCGTGGTCGGTTCTCAGCAGAAACTTTCTCCCGTAGAGGCACTTGTAGAAGTGCTCTACCCCTTTGACTACTGCGAGTAGTTTCCTTCTCGTGACGCAGTAGTTCCGTTCCGGCTTCGACAAGGTTTTGCTGAAATAGCCGATCACCTTTTCATGTCCCTGCTGGATCTGGGACAGCACTGCACCAAGTCCTACATTGCTGACATCTGTCTCCAGGATGAAGTTCCCCTCAGGAAGTGGGTAGCCTAGGATGAGCGCACTGGCAAGTGCCCTTTTAAGCCTGTCAAAGGCCTCCTGACAATCCTTGTCCCAGTGGAAGCGTCTCTGTGCCTCTGTGAGCCTGTGGAGAGGCCAGGCGATGTTCGCAAATCCCTGGACATAACGCCGGTAGTACGTGCACAGACCCAGGAAACTTCTTAGCCCGTGGAGGTTATTTGGTACTGGCCACTCCTTAACTGCCTCCACCTTTTGCTGGTCAACGGCTACTTCAAACCGGAATTTCTGAGTCTTTGGAATACCTCCTCCAAGTTCTTCAGATGGTCCTCAAATGATTTGCCAACCACAATTATGTCATCCAGGTACACCAGGCATGTTGACCAGGATAGTCCTTTGAGAACAGTCTCCATCAGCCGCTCGAACGTAGCAGGTGCGTTGCATAACACAAATGGCATAACAGTGAACTGCCACAGCTCAGCTCCAACGCTGAAAGCAGTCTTCTCTCGATCTTCAGGGGCCATTTCTACCTGCCAATATCCGCTTTTGAGGTCCAGGGTTGAGAAGATCTTCGATCCGGCCAAGGTGTCGTCGATCCGTGGTAGCGGGTAGCTGTCTTTCTTCGTCACGTTGTTCAGCTGACGATAGTCCACACAGAATCGAGTTGAACCGTCCTTCTTTTTAACCAGAACAACTGGCGATGACCACGGACTACTAGAAGGTTCGATTACACCGCCTTTCTCCATGTCCTTGATGATCTTGTCCGCCCCCTCTTTCTTGGCCAAAGGTAGTCTTCTGGCTGTTTGGCGGATCGGTCGTGCTCCCTCTGTGTTGATGGTGTGCCGCACCACGTTCGTTCGGCCCTTTTCCCCAGTCCCGTTGTCGAAGATGTCGCCGTAATTCCTTATCAGGTTTCTCAATCGTTGTTTTTGTCTCTTATCCAGATCTTTTGAAGAGGTGACAACTAACTTCTCCATCTCTCCGGTGAGCTCAGATATGGTTTGCTCAGTCTCACATACTTGTCTCACCACAGAGAAAATTGACGAGCAGAGCCCCAAAGCTGTGTCCCTTGCCAAAGTTACAGAGTGATAGTTGACGTTCATCACTCTCACGGGCACAGTCTTTTCCACATGTACCAGGCTCTTTCCACATGCAATGCCTCTTCCTACTTTAGAATCGTGTATTTTAGGCTCAAACATCACGATGCTTCCTTCTTTCATCTTCCCTCACAGGCGAGCCCACAAAATCATCTCGCTCCTCTCAGGAATTGAGGAATCCCCAGCCAGCAAAACACGAACTGTCTCTTCCTCTCTCCCATGCAGTACCACCTCTTCGTTGTTGGTTCTCAGTGTTCCATTTTTGAAATCTAATTGGAAGCCTCGGGTGTTCATGATGTCCATTCCAATTATGATTTCTTCCTCAATATCGGCAACCAGCATTGGATGTTCGAAGCTGGTGCTTCCCAGAGTCACTGCTGCCTCCACTTCACCATGGATCCTAGCCAAGTCTCCTGTTGCCGTCCGTAGTCGCCACTTTGTTGGTTTAATCATTGTCGGTGTTGTGACAATGTCGGGCCTGATGATAGTCTTCGTCGCACCTGTATCCAGCAGCATGGTGCGTTTCTCTCCATTAACCAATACTGGATAGAGGTCGACGATTGCCCCTTCGCATCGACTCTCTCTAGTTTTTTGATGCGATCGGCTACGAATGTGGCCAAGCTCTCCACAATTCTAGCATCGTTGCTCCCTTCGCTTGGACGCCTCCATTTCCTTGACGAGTCTCCTCACAGTAGCTTCGACGGTCTTCTCCTGTGCGGGATCCTGCTCTTCCATCCTTCGCACGCGCGCAGATGTCTGGGCGGACAGCTTTGCCGCTTCAAATTCCAAGGCCTTGGCCAGAGTGTCGACTAGTCTGTCGGGTCGATGAAGTATCAGGGACTGCCTTATCTCCTGATCTCGAAGACCATCCAAAAAGGCCTGCACTGCCAGCCTCTCCATCACATTTTCTGGCGTGGTTGGATAGGCCAGTCTTGCCAGACGAGCACAATCGGCTTCAAACTCCTGCATGGTTTCGTTCGACTTTTGGATGCGGTTCTTTAATCGGGAATGGTAGACATGCTCCAAATGAGTTTGACCATACCGCAGCTCCAGATGCTTGACGAGCACATCGTAGTCCTCCTGTTCCTGGGTGTTCAATGTCTGCAGGATCTCCGTTGCCTCCCCACGAAGCGCCAGAGTTAGTGCCAGAGCTTTCTCGGTTGCGGTCCATCCATTTGCTTTTGCTGCTGCCTCGGACTGGCGATGGTAATTGTTCCAGGACAGCTTGCCATCAAACTGAGGGGCTTTCATGTGGATTCTGATGGTATCAGCTTCTATCTTGGCACTAGCACCTTGATTCCCGAATGTCTCTTCTGGTTGTTTCCTAATCACTGCTTCTTGCCTTCGCACTTCCTCGATTTCTTCTTCAAAAGTCTTCATTGAATCTCCAAGCTTTGCTTCAATTCGTTGCTCAAGGTTCTCAATTTCTTCCGTTACCTGATCCTTCCAGAAGTTGTAGTTGTCCTCCAGCTGTTCCTTGATTTTCTCCTCCATAATTCTAGAAGATTTTTCCAGCTTTTCTTCCATTGCTCTGGAGGATTCTTCGAGTTTCTCTTCCATCGCTCTAGAAGATTCTACAAACTTCTCTTCCAACTTCCTGGAATTCTCTTCCATTTTTCTGGAGTTCTCTTCCATCTTTCTAGAATTTTCTTGAAGTTGATCCTTTAGCTCATCTTTCAAATTTCTTGACAACTTCTCAACTACTGCGTTGGAATCGGGAATTTCAAATTGGATCGTATCAGGATCCATGCCTTCTTCCATAAGAGCCTCACGAAGCCTTGATTGTAGTTCAGTTTTCTTACCGCTACTATCCAGGTCACGCTCCTCCAGCTCCCTCTTCAACTCGGCGACCTTCAATCCGGTTAACAAGACTAGTTTCGCAGCCATTACAGTGAATATTCATGTCCGTTTCTATAGCACACAATAAATCCCACTTCTGACACCAAAGTAACGAGTTTCGCTATAGAAAACACTTGTCCAGTTATAATTAATTTATTTAAAGTCACTAACACAACCACAAATATTAATGTTCACAATCGCAGCGTATATTTATGTTGTAACGATAATAATTCGCGGCTTATCGATAACTAACTCTACTTCAAATGGCGGACCTCATTATATACCCTTCTCGCTGAAACTTCCCGAATAACGCCGCATTGTATAGAACTCTGTAGAATATAGTAGAAGTCTGCTCCGCCCTCTGGTTTCGCTAGAATGTACCAGAAGGTACAAATCGATTCTACACAATGCGGTCCTGGCGCATTCACCAACACCTCTGAACGCATGTTTCGTCACAATAATAATGTGGCTCGGTAGGTATCACAAAACAAATGTGTGGTAGGGTAGGTTCAATAGTAGATAGGTACCTATAATAGAGCAAAAAAAGTAGCGTCACAGGTAAAGTCCGCATCATAGTATGGGATTTTTTAACAAATAGATACGAGATAACCAAATAATGCATTTTTTCGTCTAAATTTTGAAAAACATTTTTTCAAACAGTTTTTTTCCACTTTTATGTCCTCATGTATGACGATTTTCAAACACTTAGGTTGAAATAATTCTAACATAATTAACAACTAAACAAATAAACTCAATAAACTCCCAGTCAAAAAATTCACGAACAAAACATTAGAATATATGCTTTGATTTTAAGAATGCTGTGTTTATTTTGTTTATGTTGTTAAAAAATGTACCTTGACTTTATTTTTATATGGAGTTTCTGTTTTTTTCATGTTACTTAATTCTGTGTCGTTTTGAAAAAATGTATTTTTCTAAGAATTTTATAGTTTCAGTTTTCACGAATGTTATGTTTATTTTGTTTGTGCTATTAAAAAATATGTATCAAATCTATTTTTATATAAAGTTTTCATAATGTAACTTATATGAAGTCAATACATATTTTTCACCTCTGAATGCGTTTTAATGTTTTTCATTTTTAATAGGGCATACAACGATTTAAAACTTCATACATCAAATTTTTCTAGTTTGTGCATATCTGCTATCTATGCGTAATGAACTTTTTTTTAGGATCCCACAACATGCAGTGACTAGGAAATGTATTGAACTTATTGGCCACTGAAATGTTCACACTTTTGAATGGCAGATCCGTCGAATTATCGATTGACGTTATGGTACCGGATCCCTCATTTGAAGAAAAAAGTGACTAACCACTCTTTTGTAAACTTAGTGAGAAAATCCATTTTGGCCAGCCTGACAATGTTTCTTTCTCTGCGAAAAATCTGGTTATCGCTGCGTTCTCTAGATAATATCAAATGTACCAAAAGTTTTTTCTAAATTATATGTTGAAGTTTATCAAATGATTGACCCATCACTTGGTAAACTTGTAGACATATCTTAAAGAAATTTCTTGGTCAGAAATGTGTGAAATGTCATAAATTTCAAATTTTCCTGATTTTGGAAAACGCCGCGATTACCAGTCTTTTCGCCAATTGAAAAATTGACAGACCAAAATCTCGAAATGAATATTTTCAAAAAGATATACAGTGGAGTAGTAATCACTTTTTCATGAGAGATCCCGGACTATATCTTTGTTTCAAAGTTGTCCATTCTAACAACATTTCTGCAATGTCCAACAACAACATTTTCGTGTCATTACATTCCTGCTATAAGGATGCTGCGAAAATGTAGCAGCCACGTTATTAAATTGTTGATATAACGTTTAATTAGAAACATTTCAATCCAGTTGGAAAAATGTCATATCGAAACATATCATAAATGTTGATGCAACGTAACGCAATGTTAAAATAACATGGTTTGCTTTGGAGAAACGTTATATTTTCGTTGCAATAATGTGTTGATTTGCAACGTTACTATGATGAACGTTCATGTTGGACATAAGCGGTAACATAAACGTTATATTAATGTTATTGTTATCTTCTCAGCAACGTTACTTTGGAAGCTTGTTACGTAACTTGAACGTTCAAGTTATATTTTCATGTTTAGTGGGTAGATGCTGCTCGGTAAAGCGATTTTGTATGCAGTATTAAAGGTGTAGAAGACCTAAATGAAACAAACAGAATCTTTTGAAAAGCTAAAAGCTACACTATAGGTACTTCTACTTATTTCTGTAACACTGTTGCAGATAAACGAAATAAGAGGACAAATGAAGATAAAGGCAATTTTCTTATTATATACATGTGTATTGTTCTTATTACAATTACACAAACTCATTGATTTATTCTTAATAAACAAGTACCAGAATGAAATGAGCTTTGAATTTCCTTTCACTTAAACTTAAAACTTTTTATAAACTAGGCAATATATGCATCCCTATTATGGTTTTGTCTTTATAGGGTAACACTATACTTACTGACTTGATGATTATTGATATTTACTCTAGCTATCATAATATAATAATGTATTGATTGATACTATGGTATTGTTCAATGAATAGGAAGAAAACAACCCGAATCCAAACCAACAACCCCGAAATGCTAAATTATAAACCCGTCTATGTAACCGTTAAATTGTTTAACGATTGCAAGCTATGCGGAGGCCATTTTATTATTCCCACATTCTTAGTTCTTATTTTTATACTTACACTCTTTACAATTGATTTATCACGTAATACTTCTTTCTACTTATAACACTCTCAATATTTCACGCACAATATAACAATAATGATTAATCAAAAGAGAATTCACTAGGTACGTAGATCAGTTGAACTCAAAGCACGCATTCCTCCTTCCTTAAGTTTTTCGCAATTGTTAGCTGGAAAACTAGTTTGGTTGAGATCATAATATTTTTTTAAAGTGAGATGTACGTATTTTGACATTATCTTTATAAATATTGTCATCAAGAGAAAATTATTATTTATTAATTCCCTTTAGTTAGGTTATTCATCATATTACATTGTGGACATTTTTTTCAAGTGCATACCTACCCAAAGAGGATATCCTTTCCGCTCTTCATTTATGTATTATAGTAAAAACTATAGTTTCAAACGAGTCATTTTATATGAGGCGCCGTTTGGGACAAAATACAAATTCTTGCAATATACAGGGCTATTCACGTTATTCGACACGAAACATTATGGCTGAAGTATCTGATTTTGAAGAAGTTTTTTTTTCTGGTTGGATAGGGACCCCTTTAGGCTACATTTTAAAAATATTTTCCTGTTAAACAGGGTGTCCCTAAAACACGAAACTTATCAAAGTTGTATTTTTTTGAATGGAATACCTTGTATATTATTTAATTTTTGGTTTGTATGATCAAAATTAAGGTAAGTTTGATCAAGGTTTAATACACCTAAACCTTATAGTTTTTGAAATATCTTCAATTTTGCGAAAATGTAGTATTCATTTTAATGCTTAACCCTTAATTTGGCAAGACTTTCTCAGTTTATGTTTTAGTAAATTTTGGACATAAACTCAATTAATGGGAGGCAAATAAATGATTTTTGTCAAAAAATCATGAATTTTTACAAGAGATACCGAGATTTTAATTGTAGCCTATGGGATACATTGCCAATATTCCTGTAATATAAATCCACTTTGTTATGTGTACAATAAGACACATCGCTAATGAATATAAACATGACTTCAACTTATTATCTTTATTGTTTCTTGCAAATGAATACTACTTATACAAAGTATAGAAATAACAACCAAAATTTGATTCTATACAGGAAATAAACTTAATTATTTTTATGGAATTGGATGAAACAGTTTCTGTTTTTCACCAGGCATAATCTCAAGCTGCATTTTGTGCAACTCCAGTGTGTTTCGCCTGTTTTGCACAATCGACATCTACCCTTTGTGCCGAACTGTGGAAAGTGATTACTGTGTCTCGGGTGACAACCAATGGTGGCCTTGGTATCACAACTTTTTTGATTTTGTTACTCAAGGGAGTGTCATCGCAGGCGTTGATTTTGTTCCCCATTCTTCCTTTCATTTTGAGTGATTTCGCAACAAAATATCTGAATTCTTTCAAACTAATCTCCTCTTCTTTGTCTGCAGTTTCGGTACTCATAAGTTCGCAATCGCGACGATAAAGAAGCCAGCTGTTGTTTTCTTTTTTTTTAACCAAATTAATAATCAAGTCTACCAATTGATCAAGTTTGAAGTCACTCTTATGAAACTTTAAATGACTTATACAGTGTCTAAAAATTATGGTTAAATAGTCAATATCTTTAAACGATAATAGCTTGTTTAATTTAAATGGGATACCCTGTATTCTATGTCAACAACAGATGTAGAATTTAATTATCTATCAATTATTATTATACGTTCCTATAGCTAACTTCTCACGTTTTCGAGTAAAGCGAAGAAAAAGAAAAAATATAGGTTTCTCATTAACACCAATAGATGGAGATGCCGTCTCCAAACACTGGTTAGGAACATTATTTCACCTATGGTATTTTGACAACTTCTTTTATTATTTCCTTAAAGTTGTCAGTTATTAATTAATATTTTCAATTACTAATCGATATTTTGCGCAATTTGGTTTTGACTTATATGGGGATTTTCGATTACGGTGGTGATCACCGCAAATTGAGTATCTTCATTTCCAGTCACAGGTTTCCTTTTGATGGGTTTTTCATACTGAACACTTCCAGTTTCTCTAAATTGTGTTAACAGTCTCTCAAATACTGCCTTATTTGGATGGTTTCTGTTTGGAAATCTTTCAGAGTAAACTCTTGATGCTGAGAGGTAGTTTTGATGGCATTCTCCCGGTATAAAAATCATGTCGATCCGTTCTTCTTTTGGATAAATTAGCATTTTTTCTACAAAGATCACAAGCTATTGCTTGTACCGGAAGTAGGTGTTAACTCGCTTATTTTAAATGGAACACCCTATATATTATCACATTTTTGGCTTATACGTAGATTTCATGTATCATGTCCTATACCTGAGTATGAGCGTTTTTGAAATATTTTAGTTTTTTTGTCAAAAATGACGTTTGAAGGCTCCTATTTAGATGTGAATTTCACCTATAAGAAAGCCTTGATTATTTAATTTGTATTGGATTTCTTGTTGAAAAGGACCTACTTTGATAGATTTTTCACAGCAATAAGAAAACTATTATTACAGGGTGGGCCAAAAATAAGATCAAAAATTAAATTCAGAAAACGGCCAAAAATCAATTTTTTCAAATGGAAACACGTAATTTTTATAATTTTATCTTATTGTGAATCAAAAATAAGGGTGCGTTTACAATCTTATACAAACTCACCTTTATTTTTATTGCACAATAAGATAAAATTATAAAAATTTAATTTTGGATCTTATTTTTGGCCCACCCTGTAATAATTGTTTTCATATTGCTGTGAAAAATCTATCAAAGTAGGTCCTTTTCGATAAGAAATCCAATACAAATTAAATAATGGAGGCTTTCTTATAGGTAAAATTCACATTCAAATAGGAGCCTTCAAACGTCATTTTTGACATAAAAACTAAAATATTTCAAAAACGCTCATACTAAGGTATAGGACATGATACATGAGATCTGCCTAGAATTTTACGTAGAATCCAATGTTATAATATATAGGGTGTTCCATTCAAAATAAGCGAGTTGACACCTACTTCCGGTATAACCGGAAGTCGTGCAACGTTGCTTTTATTTCATTTGAGAAGAACATCTATGAATATCCCACCATACAAATTTTCAGAATACCAATTGCTTTATTTCCCGAGATATTCTGATGGACGGTCACCGTTAGACACCCTGTATAAGAATATCCATGAAATGTGATCTTTTGATATATAACATTTCGATATACATATATACCATGCACAATATATAACTTTTTGAATGTCTTGATAAAAAACCGTAAAAAACACTTCGTGATAGAAAATCTGTAGTTTCAAAAACCACCGCGATATAAAGACTAAAAAGGGCGGTGGTTCTAGAAAAATGTATTTCGTTACCGCCTTTGACAGGTCTGTGGGGCGTTGTGGTGACTTCTTTTGTACGCAAGTTAGTACAATACTAGAATAGCCGATTGCAGCACCACAGCTTAGATACCAACCAGCTAGGAAACTCACCGGCGGCGCCTTTGTTCTATAGAAACGATGTAAATAAGGATGGAAAAGCGGCTTCTCTCTTCAATTTGGGATACAAACCAGACCCGGATTAAACATATTCATTCAATTGAGTTTTATGCACAACAGTAATATATTATATTGCATTAGTTTAAGATATTGAATGATTAAAGTCATTTGATAGTGTTGCCCCAACATTAGTACCTACTATATACGGTGTGTCCACTCTGAAGTCGCCCACCCTGTATTAGGTATCGATGATTTTTTTGTTTAAAACACACATTCTGGGATTTTATTAACATCTTATTAATTAGAACGTACAGAAAGACTCAATGAGCAGTATAAGTATTAAATTAACAAATTATCAAAAAAAAAAGAAAACAGTAACATTTTTTTTTTTGAAAATGTGAACAGGGAGGTTTTTGGTCATTCTCATTGAGATTCCGTTGTCAGTTTTTTTCTAAAAAATCCTCTTATACGATTTTCTAAAATTTTATCCACTTTGAACCCTCATAATCACTCAAAAGTACGTCCCTGGAACTGATTTCGTATAATGTTCAACAAGTGTTTGACGAGACCTAACCAACAGAAAAAAAATGAGAATCGGTTAATAAACAAAAATGTTACAGGGGTGGGACACTTCAGAGTGGACACCCTGTATATTATCTAAGCATCACTTTTACCGATATTTTAAACTTATTTCGTGATTTTAGTAGGTATATTTCCTTTGTGTGACGGTGATTACATACAGGATGACAATTGACAATTGAAAAAGGACCAGCATTTGATTGTGTCCAAATCCCAAATCACTAATAGTATGAAAATTTGGTAGGACACATCAATTTAGATATCGTGGGGGACAACTTTTGAGGTATCTATCAATTTTCTGGATTCAACCCCCTCACTCCCAGGCAGGGTATACCTAACTACCTACCCATGAAATTTCAAATAGCAGCCTCCACGTATTCCGCGATTTTTGAAATATTTATGCTATTCTTGATAACTTGCATCACTTTTTTTTGAATTGGACTACATAACCTTACAATTATTGTTTCCAAATGGACAGCAATAATTATAATTTCTTAAACTGATGATGATGGTATGGAGATTTTGTGAAAGATATCAATGCAGATATCAAGGGGGAAAACTTTTGAGGTGTTAGCTGTCATATTCCTTTCAACCCCCGAACTTCCAGGGCGCCTACCTTAAGATTTTGGATGAAAAACTTCTATTTCTTTTGTCATTTTTGGGTTCCTCATGTATCTCTAGATTAATTCCTTTTTTTATTGGAATTCTCAATTTCACATACAGAACAATTGTGAGGTTATGTACTTTATTTTTGAAAAAAAAGTGATGTAGCTCATTGAGAATTACATGAAGATTTCAAAAATCGCGGAATAAGTGTGGGCTGCTATTTGAAATTTCAGGGGTAGTTACCCTTGGGGTGAAGTGGTTGAATCCAGAACAATAATAGAAACCTCAAAAGTTGTCCCCCTCGATATCTAAATTGACGTGTCTCAATTTTCATACTATCATCAGTTCAGGGAATAATTAATTCTGTTCGTTTGAAAATTTTTGAGGGGGTATAGGAACTTATTTTGAAAAAAAAGTGATGTAGCGTATGGAGAATAACGTGAAGATTTCAAAAATTGCAAAATAAGTGGGGGTTGCTATTTGAAATTTCAGGGGTAGCTACCCTGGGCGTGAGAGTGTTGATTCCAGAAAAACCACAGATACCTCAAAAGTAGTCCCCCTCGATATCTAAATTGACGTGTCTCGCCAAATCTTTATACTATCATTGGTTTGGACACAATCAAATGCTGGTCCTTTTTGAATTGTCACCCTGTATGTATAAAAGGTGTCCTCGCTCAACTGGTCAAAATTCAGAGGGTATATTCTAAAACCTTGAACAAGCAGCTTGGTGTTTCGTCTCCAAAATACTGTGTTGAAATTTTACCAGATAAAAAAAATCCTCTATTGATGAGACATTTTCAGGATTTGAGTGATATGTGGTGATGCAAGTTTTTGAGTAATTGAAGAGGTTTTAACTTTTTCAGGGCTGGACTAAAAGAACATGTATGTAGTATTTTTCATTACATTACAAAATTACATTTTAATCATCACAACAATGTTTTTTTAAATGTTTATTTTTTTCTGAATAGCAATTTCCAAGAAAAAATAGTTTTTTCTTGCCGACGCACCACAGTTCATCAGAAAGTTTATTATCCATATTATGTGTGTAGAGCTCTCAAGGTATGATTCTCTTTCTGGGGTAAAGCACATAACACCTACAATATAATGGAAACTGCAATGATAAAGGTTGTTGGAGAGTTTTGATGTTATCAAGTGGCGCCCTGCAATGGTTGTTTGGCTAACCACATGACAGGATATGGTAAAGTAGAAATGTACATTACAGTGACCGCAGCGCCATCTGCAGGTTTCTGTCGCAGCTATATTTCTGCGGCAATTTCAAATACTTAATTAAATAATTTTGTTGAGCTTTTGTTCCTGGTTTTAAAATATGTATTCATATTTAACCCAAATTTCGAAATAGATACGTTCTCGATCAAAACGTTCTAAATACTATTTTAATGATGAATGGTTTGGAGAAAGTTGTTTTGATGACGTTTTTACTTTTTTTGACTATTACATGGTGATAATAGGTACCCACAAGAGTAGAAGTATCTGGAATATTCATTTCAAAATGTATCCACTATGGTTATTCTTATTCACCCAATGTTAGAATAGTAACCCATTGCTGCCGACTGTTTCATTCGTTTTCAAATAATAAAACAAACATTTTGAGATCAATTAGAATGTCCAACTATAATTATTGTCGCTACCTATATTTCCTCTGTATGATGCGTTCGAAGTGTTCTATTTAAAATATACATGATTTTTATCTTCTTGAGTTATTATTTTCCAAGACAACTGGGTTTCACAAAAATCAATTATATTTTTGTTTTTTTCATTTACCTTCAAACGAATTAGCGGGCGGAGCGGCAAAGATGAAATTCCAACATCGGTTAAATAAGAATCATCTTAGTAATCATCACAAAATAACTTTTCCACAAATAATTCTAGAATTATGATAGAGTTGAAAAAAATATCAATTAAAGTATTTTTTTCGTAATAATTGGGTTCTAAATTACCATATTTCAAAACCAGGAGGATTCTGGATATCACACACCAAATAAGATCTTTAAATTAGATTTGTTCATTAGTCTTATTCTGCAGTAGTGGATTCCGCACTTCACAAATCCACTTTGCGAAAAGTTCCGCATTATCCTTAGGTCCCTTATTTGCTAAATCATGACAAATAGGAATAACACAAAAGCTGTTATAACGACGCTTCTGATTACACTCCATTTTCAAAAAGATCACTTCAACAAAGATGAAATTTAATAAACCCATAACAAGAACTTTTGACAATGACAACAAACTTTCCTTAACAACCGATCAACTTCAGGGACAAGACAGCAAACAAATTTCAGCGCCGCGGTGGATGTTTGGCGAAATACGCATTTTCATGTATTACTGGTTGCTGGCTAAAAACATGTCACAAGTTGCCATTTGACTTTCCTTTATATTGTAGGTGTTATGTGGGGTAAACTACCTTTATCTGACGCATGATAGTCACAGGTGTCATTATTGATGTAATTTTGGACAAGCCAAGTGTCAAATAACACACTAGTGTGTTATAATCCATAACTTACCAGTCACTTGTCGGTTATGGATTATAACTCACGTTATCGCGGCAAACAAACAAACAACCTATCACGTTCATCTGACGACCAAACAAACATCAACCTATTTTGACCAAAATGTAAACATTTCACTGTCTAGTCATTGTGACACTAAAACTTATATTTAATAATTATCTCATAAAAAACGATTTCCACGCATTTGTTGGATAAAACATTGTATGGCACTCGTGCGTTATATTTCAGAAGTCACTTGAGAATCTATATACAAATCTTTCTCGTGTGACTTATTTTCAACACAACGCACTAGTACCATCAATAACTATTATTTGTGATCAGCTGTCGTGATTTTCTCTTATTGTTGTAACCTTTTTCTTCTGATTTCAAATATATATCTACATCCTGTATATTATAGATTAGGTATAAGTATCTTCTTTTAATATTAAAATTATTGTCTCAACTGCACATAATTTAAAGTGAAAAATAACTATAATAATTCACAGCTGAAAAAATGTTGAACATATCTTTATTATACAGCGCTGTGATTTATTAACGAGTTCATTCGAAGAGCAGGGATATTGTTTTTCGAATAAATCCTCGGACGCCGCAATTTGTATTTTCTTTTCCCATGCACCTCATAATAGTATATACAGGGTGTTGCGTGAATGTCTCAACGTCGTTTTTTCAAAACAGAATTGCTATGTTTTCATGGAATATTCAAATCGATTCCAGTCCAATACCGACATCCGTTCTCACGAAGGGGATACTCAAATCGTTTTCAGATCGTTTTGAAACCTGCGATCTCATTTGACATTTTTGTCAACTGTCACTGTCAGTTTTATTTGTCTACGGTTTATTCGCAGTGCGTAGATGATTTCATCTGCTGAGAAAAGAAACTCAAACTCGTCAAAGAATAATTATGAAATATTGAAACAGATTTTTGTTTTCAAATTAGAATTAAAAAGAATAGCTTTGGGAGGTTTTGGTAAGAACGCTGTCATGTGAAAAGATCGCTTTTGCGCATATCCCAATACGATTTCCGTTTTCATGCTAGGTATTTTGGATATGTAAATCTCGAATCGATCCCGTGAAAAGCTAGATCAACCTTGAGACTTGAGACGATTTGGGTAGGTATCTGTTTTCATGGAGTTTTCAATACCAAAACTATTGCATCCACAGCCTAGGTCGTAAATGAGACACACAATACTTGGTACCGCTTTTAATCATTAACTAACTGAATATTTACTATGATATCTACATGTTTGCTGTTACCGTTGATAACCTGATAACTTTTCCAGATCAACATTAACCTTATTTTCTAAAAACGGTAGTATCCCAATCCCGGTCCACAGAATCATAAATTGCATATATCCCCGGCGGCGGTGATGCCAATACACCACACTCCTCCCCTCTGGATAGTTCCTACGTGGCATAATCATCGAGATACTTAGGAGTACGCCTGATTCTCGCAGGAGGCGCTGTAGTCGGGGCTGCTGGAACCTCCGTATTCAAGGCTTCGAGCTTGTCGTGTGGAGAGTTCTCTGTGGCTGGTTCAGGAAACTCGCCGTTGTCCGAAACATCTAATCGAACCGCATCCGAAACTCGAGAACGAATCTGGTCTGAGTGTCTTCTCATTATTTTCCCTTCTGGCGTTTGGACCTTGTAGCTCAGAGGTCCCGTGGTTTCAATTATAGTCGATGGCAACCATTTCTGACCGGCTGTAAATGATCTTGCATATACTGGATCATTATCATCGAACCGCCTGGTCTTCCTGCTTTGTTCAGTTTGTGTTTTTTCCTGTTTTGTCATCATTTCCTTCCGGAAGTTTGGTTGTATTTTATCCAGTACAGTGGAGAGTCTACGTCCCATTAGCATCTCCGCTGGCGACCAACTCGTTAAGCTGTGAGGAGTTATGTGCTGTGTTAATAAATATCGGGAAAGGGCCCGTTGAATATTTGTGTCATCCATTTTCTTGAGGGCATTCTTCACATTCTGCACCATTCTTTCAGCCTGTCCGTTGCTACTGGGATGGTAAGGCGCTACTAGGGCTTGTCTAATTTGATTTTTTCCAAGAAATTCTTGAAATTCCACAGAAGTAAACGCTGAACCATTATCTGAGACAATTACGTCCGGTATACCATGAGTGGCAAAAAGTTCACGTAGCACTGTAATGGTTGAAACGCTAGATGTACTCGGCACCAGTCTCACTTCTAGCCACTTTGAATAGGAGTCAATAACAATAAGGAAAATATTTCCGTTCATTGGGCCGGCAAAATCCAGATGTATCCTAGTCCACGGTGCCCGTGCCCATTCCCAAGGGTGTACAGCAGATTTTATAGGCATGTTCCTTGACTCTTGACACTCGGCACACTTGTTTACTAGGTCTTCAATTTGTTTGTCCATGCTAGGCCACCAGACATATGATCTAGCCAGTGCTTTCATTTTTACTATGCCAGGATGAGCAGTGTGAAGTGTTTTCAGCACTGCCTCTCTCCTCCGAGGTGGAATTATTAGTCTTGTGCCCCATAATAGGCAGTCCTGATAGCAGGTTATTTCATTTTTTCGTTGCAGAAAAGGTGTAAAATCCGGTGTCAAACTCGTTTTGTCATTTGGCCATCCTTTCCATGCCCATTGTAAAATCCTGGATAAAACTGGATCTTTCTTGCTTTCAGAAGCAATGTCCTTGGAGCAGAACATTTTTTCTGGGATGTTTTCTAGCATCAAAACCTCATCCGCCGCTGGGGCATCTGGCAAATTTTTATTTAAAGGAAGTCTGCTCAGAGCATCTGCATTTTGAATTCTTGAGCCAGGAACATAAACCAAGTCATAATCATACGCAGATAACATCAAGGTCCACCTTAGCATTCTGGGAGAAAGTATTTCAGGAATACTCTTTTTTGGATTGAAAATACCTAACAACGGTTTATGATCTGTCCTGATAAGTACCTTACGGCCAAAAATATAATCATGGAACTTCTTGATTCCTGTGATTATGGAGAGGGCTTCTTTATCCACTTGAGCGAAATTCTTCTCGCTATGTGATAGTGTACGGCTGTGATATGCCACTGGCAATTCTCTTCCTTCCTCATCTGGTTGACTCAACACACAACCCACACCATAGGGACTAGCGTCACATGTCAAAATTAGGTCTTTTACATCACTGTAATGTCCCAACACTGGTTCCTTACTTAAAATGTCCTTCAACGCCTCGAAAGCCTTTTGTTCTTTGACCCGCCACTGCCATTGTGATTCCTTCTGAAGAAGAGTATGTAGAGGGTTGGCTATAGTTGCTTTGTCCTTAAGAAAAACATGATAAAAATTCAAAAGGCCGAGAAAAGCCTGGAGCTCAGCCTTATTTTTAGGTGCTGGTGCATCAACTATTGCCTGAATTTTCTCTTTAGTGGGACGAATTCCATCGTCACTTATCTGGTACCCCAAAAATTCTATTGACTTGGTATTAAACACACACTTGTCTTTCCGTAGATTGAGTCCATCTTCCCTGAACCTCGAAAGCACCGCGCGCACCTTACTGTCTAAATCAGTTTCGGATTGTCCAACCACCAGTATATCATCATAATATGGCAGAACTCCTGGAATTCCTGCCAATCGCATGTCTATGAAACGTTGAAATATTTGAGGTGCTACTGAGATTCCAAACTGTAAACGATTGCATTTAAACGCACCCTTATGTGTTATTATGGTTTGTACTTCGGCAGCTTCAGGATCGACGCTTAACTGTAAATATGCTTGTGCCATGTCCAGTTTTGTAAATATTTTTCCCCCGGCTAGCACAGATAATATACTTTGAACTGACGGAACCGTATAAGATTCTGGGTGCAGAGCACGGTTCAAAGTACTGCGATAATCACCACACAGACGAACTTCTCCATTATTTTTGCAAACGACGACAATTGGGGTACACCATTGAGGGTGACTAATAGGTTCCAGTACACCTTGTGATATAAGTCTATCAAGTTCCATATCAATTTTGTCCTTCAAAGCAAATGGCACCTTTCTAGCTTTCAATCTGATTGGCTGAAAACTTTTGTAAGTTTATTTCTTTTAAGTGCACTTACAACTTACACAAAAAAGGCGAAGGCGAAAGAAAGGTGAAAAGTGAAAAAGAGAAAAGAAAAGAAAATTAAAGAAAGAGAGAGTTTTTAAGGGGAAAAAGGGTACTCATGGAATTTACGCTTTAATAAAAAAAAAAGGTGGTGTCACTGAATTTGTCGAGTTATGCCAGCTTCAGCGGAGAGTGGTCATGGGCCTAACTCACTCTAAGAATTCGATATGAAAATTAATTGCGCCACTCGCTTTCGTCACTTACCCATCGACAAATCCAATACAAAGCGAGAAATAGAGGGAAAGCGAAAATAACATAAAATACCCTAAATCAAACACAATACAATTTATTCAGTCATAGTCAAATACCCAAGCCGTACTCCATATAAACGAGTAATACTCGTTATAAAAATAGAACTACGGGAAAAATGTCAAACAAACATAATGATAAGCGAGCCAAACCAACGCTACTTTTTCTCACTTTGATGGCACGCTTCAAAAGTGATTTTTAGCAATGGGTCTAATAAATACGCGAAAGTGTCTATGTGGTAGTTTTACAGGTTGTGATGTGAATATCCGCTTTGATGGCCAACAAATAGGATTTACAAGTGATAATCACTAATAAATCTAAAACGTAAGTAAATAACAAAAGTATTAATTAATAGTTATTGCAGACCGGTGATAAAGATCAAAACACTGGGTTGAATAACATTTTGAAAGTAACGTTTATGGCAAAATGTGGATGTGTCCCATAATATATAATAACGACTTACATTAAAGCACCAATTGTACACGCGTGCAATGAATGGGGCCCAAAAGGCTCCGTGAAGTGAAGAGTCGTAGTTTGGGGCTCAGTCCAAGCATTCCAAGCATCCCAGAGTAGGCGACAATGTTGATACATGCTTCATATTTTTGTTGCAGGTACGTAGTTTTTCTTTACGTAAGGGGTAGTTGGTAATGAAAGTAATTTTTCCTTACTTAGATCCACACAGATGGGAAAAAGGCAACACTAATCACCAATAAGTGGGATAAAAGGCAAGTAAAACGACAACGCAGAAAAAGGTGTAATAAAATTGGCCTGAAAATAGAAAATATCCACAATAGGACTGGGGATGACTCAAAAGATCTAGCTTACCACTGATGTTGAGGGGCCAAAACGTGGTCCAATAGGAAATGGGGAAAATCTGGGACGATATCTCACTGAATCGGCAACTTGAGCACTTTGGTACAATCGAAACAAATTATTGATACCAATAGGAAATATAAATCGTCAGATTTTCTGGAAAATTCGGCACAGGGCCACGAGGTAATGAACCACACGGTATATAACCTCAGTAAGTATTGAACAAAGAAAAATGTGATCTTCTAAGCCATTTCGTTTTTAGAAATTCAAAAAAACGGCCACGCCCAACCTCGCAGGATTGGACTTTGGATCTCGAACAATAGACTTATTCTCGTGGGAGTCAGGGTGATTGAAGCGAATATATGGAGTAAATCACGGCGAACACAGGACCGGACTAGTGACTGATAAACAAATCAAACCAAAACCATAACACAATTTGTGACTAACTTTACCTTTGCACCATAAGAATGTAAGTTATTTTATTTTTATTAAAACCCATTGCTGAAGGCGGCAGTATTTAAATTTAACATTGAACTTAACTAAAAAGTCCCAAATACGACTGAAACGAAACTAAAATGAACGAAAATTAAAAACGAAAAATGAAACCGTAACACTTTTATCCAAGGAAAAACTGACGGGGGGTCCTTTGTAAGATCCTAATGTCTCAGCGAACACTTCCGGGTACTCTTGAGCATAGTTATAAGCAGAATCAATTTGCTTCACCTCTGTGATCGATAAACCCAATTGATGGAACCAATTCCGGCCGAGCAGACTTGCTCGGTCACCCTTGGTTATTATAAGTGGCAGACTGGCTTCCTGGCTTCCCAGTTTAACATTCACTAAACACTCTCCCAACGTGGGAATAACTTTCCCTTGATAGTCCCTTAGAATAATATTAGTAGCTCTTAACATAGATGTATCATCACCAAACAGGGCCTTGGAAGTTTCTACTCCAACTACGGAGTAACCGGCACCCGAATCCACTTCCATACAAACTGTTTTTTTATTGATCGAAACTTCGGCTAAGTACTTTCCCGACAAATCGTCACAACCTATATTATTTATTGTAAAGTCATAATCCGCACTGTTAGGGTCAATGTTTTGAATAAATTGAGGCTCACCTAATTCCTGCGAACTACTGCCGTCCTGGTGATGTACCGATCGTCCTTGCGAACGCCTCTGTCCGAGCCTCTGTCTGTTATTGTCCTTTTTTTTAAGAAAACACGCCACTTCAATATGCCCGATTTTTTTACAGTAATTACACTTTGAGTCCTTATGCCCGCACATGTTCGCCGAATGATCCTTTTCGCAACGGAAACATTTTTGCTGATCTGGTCTATTCTGTTTAAATGAACGTGTTCTGATCTCGTTTATTTCACCTGTTCTTGTCGATTCCTTGTCTCTTAGCATAGCCAGACTATGGGTTGCGACTTCATGCGCCAGGCAAATCTCTTTAGTTTTTTTAAAAGTTAATCTGTCTTCTGATAACAGCTTCCTCTGTAGGGATTCATCGGTGATTCCACACACGATCCGGTCACGCAGCATCGTTTCTAAACTTGCGTTGAAACCGCACGTCTCGGCCAAACGTCGAAGTTCTTTCAAATATATTGAAAATGATTCATCTTTCAGTTGATCTCGTCGATAAAACTGGAATCGGTTCACTATTTCTGATGTACGAGGCGTGAAATGCTCAGCCAATATCTTGATAATGTCATTATAGCTTTTATCCGACACCTTAACCGGGGCAATTAAGGATCGGAGTACTTCATACGTTTGGGGCCCGCACATACTAAGCAATATTGCCGTTTTTTTTGTTTCTTCCGTAATATCGTTCGCCACAAAGTAGAAATTCATACGCTCGACGTAGGACTCCCACCCCTTTGGGTCATTTGTGTTGAACTGTTCTATGCTTCCGTACGAAACCATTATAGAAATAGCAATCTCCTCTGGGCTTGCCTTTTTCTTAGTTACATCCCATCTTCGTCGCCAAAATATTGCATCCACAGCCTAGGTCGTAAATGAGACACACAATACTTGGTACCGCTTTCAATCATTAACTAACTGAATATTTACTATGATACATGTTTGCTGTTACCGTTGATAACCTGATAACTTTTCCAGATCAACATTAACCTTATTTTCTAAAAACGGTAGTATCCCAATCCCGGTCCACAGAATCATAAATTGCATATATCCCCGGCGGCGGTGATGCCAATACACCACAAAAACGGTAATCAATCCGAACAGAAATCTACATGAAAACGTAGTAAATGTAATCAAGATATCGAGATATTTCAACTTGGTCTAAAAAATGTAATAATAATCAAAAGAGGCAAAACAATAATTCAGATACACACAGCTTTATGCAGGATCAAAAAGATCTATTTTATTATCTAACATTAATTTATAAAATTAATAAACAGGGTGGCTGATATGTATGGGAACATTGGGAACGATCGATTATTGGCTAAACCATACGAGCTACTTAAAAAAGATTAATACAGAATATTTCGCCTCGTATTGCCTCAAAATCATCATAATTATTATCGATTTTCCATAAACATCAATTATATCAATACAACTGTTGACAAAAATAACATCGATTGAATTGGGACGAGCCAAATGAGAGAATTGTACCAAAAATAACACTTTTATAAGGAAAACATGAGAAAAGACTCACAATCAATATAAATCATTGAGAACTAGTCAAATTCAAACGCCTCAATGTAGATTCTAATTTTTTCCGTTAATCCACAATATTTTATCTCGTAATCTCTCAAAAGCATTATAATTCTCATCCATTTCCCATAAACATCAATAATATCAATACCTACAACTGTTGTCAAAAATAACATCGATTGAATTATAACGGTCCAAAAAAGATGATTGTACCAAAAATCACACTTTTATAAGGAAAACGAAAGAAAAGGCTCACAATCAATATAAATCATTAAGAACTAATCAAATTCAGCCTAATTCTAACGCCTCAATGTAGATTCTAATTATTTTTGTTAATTCACTATATTTTGCCGCGTAATGTCTCAAAATCATTATAATAGGGAGGTTTCATGAATTCGAAAGTTAACAAAAATATATAAACATGATTTTTAGAATTGCTCAAACAGTACTATGTGAGAGTTTCAAGTCATTTGGTGAATTTGTCAATTTACTAGAGCTGTTTGAAATTTTGATAGAAATTTGAAACCAATTTCAATGGCGGGCTCTGACGTACTATCCCCAGCTTTTCCATCTTTCTCGATTAAACAGAGACAACCTTTTCCGATTTAGCGTGCATTCTGCGCGTTTGCCACAGTTTACGTTTCACTCCGGACAATAAATGAGTGGGGTTATATAGAAACAAATCAAACATTTTCTATTGAATATTCGGAGTAATCAAATTGATCAACTATATTCATTTATTCAAGTTTGAGCCAATTTTTTTTATTTATTCAAGAGTAAATCACTCGCTAAATCATATTATATTTGGTTAACAAGCATGATCTCATGTGATTTCTGTGTCAATGTGGCAACACGCAACACCAACACAGCGCCGTCTCCTTCTACCATTGAACTCGATACTACGTAACTGGAAGGGCCCCTGTCGTGTCGACAGCTGAGGCAATTTTAGTCATATTTTTTTCATGATACTACAACAAACAAGATAAGCTCACGCGCATCTGTCCCGGTGACCGCCCATTTGAAATGCATAGGGTGTTCGGTGCCCATTGCTAGGTTATGTTTTAACAGCTATTTTCCCATATATTTCTTATGCAAGGTGACCCAAATGGTCACCATGCGCGAATCGGTTTCAATTTCGTCCAGCTAGTGAGCTTATCTTGTGTGTTAGTATCATGTATTTTTTTGGCGCATAGGTATATTTTGATTGGACTTGAAAGGGGTTGCTATCTTTGTCACACTCATTGCCCTTATGGGAAGTCGGAGGTTTTCAAATAGTTTGAAGATAAATTGAAAAAGCGGTTGATTTGCTTGGAAAAAATGACCACAATTATGTGCATACTTAGTAGTCTTAATTATCATGATATGATGGATCTATATATTTCAAATAACTATCTGGAAACATGCAAAATAAGAAACAAATTACTAAATGATGAAGTATACTTAGATCCGTAATTCGATTAAATAGTTGAGAAAATACAGGGAACGTAGTAGGCGCAGGGTGATTTATATGTTTAACCTGTGTATTGAGTAAAGTGAAGGTATAAAGGTATAAACTTGGAAAACTATAATAGCTTAAAATAAAAATGAAAATACTTTTATTTTTGAGGTCACATTAAAACTAATAAATATGGTGTTTTTTTATAGGGGGCTTGAGGAATGTCCGAATAGAACTCTTGCATTTCTTGGAGTGTTCACCATCGTCAATTCCTAAAGGGCCCTATTCACACGCCTGCAGCAGTGCAGCAGGGGCAATCTAGGAGGCAGGGCGATTGGGGCAATCTCCTAGATCGCCTTCTAAGCAGGGCGGTAGAGGGGCCCCTTCATACCTTTCTAGCATTATTTCAAGCAAGATATGAGAAAACAAACTTTGGAAATGATGTTAGTAGTACCAACGAACTCGAACAGGATGTGAAATTGTTACATTTTCAAAACGAAACGTACTTTACAAGGAAGTTTCTCCTGCGGCAGGCCTAGATTGCCCCTGCTGCAGGAGTGTGAGTAGGGCCCTTAACTAGGACAATTTCGTGTAGGTATACTTAAGGTGCCCTTGTCCTTAATAATTGGAGTTATATCACTTAGCCAAAAAATGAAATCTGCTTTTCTGGAGTGTATTTATTACCACACCCAAATGCACTGCAGAAATTAACCATTTTGTTTGGCACCCAAACTATAGAAAGCTACATATTGATTGAACATAATATTAGCTGCAACACTCAGTGTGGCTTTCTTTGTGAAATATTTGTCTGGTTTTTAGGATAGAATATCTTCACTAAACGTATCTACTAAGATTCTATCCTAAAAAACAGACAAACATTTCACAAACAAAGCCACACTGAGTGTTGCAGTGTGAAAAAGTATGCACTAGTGGTGCATAACAAATACAGCTAATATATTATGTCAACAGATATGACAAAGATAGACACCCCTTTCTGTCTCTATCTCTTTCTAGTCGAAAATTTGTCTTCAGTCAACTCGATGTAAACAATTCTTTATGATGTAAACAGCACGGATGGGTCCCTTCCAGGTACGGTAGTATCGAGTTCAATGCCTTCTACTCGGTCTACTCCTAACCTAACCTCAAATTGTGTCTTGTTTTGCTGTTTGCTTCAAGTTTGCTTCTCAAAAACTGCAAACTTTTCATTTTTTTATACGTTAAAACCCAATCAAAAGTCTTCATATATTCGGTGAAGCTCTCATTCAGTGAAAAAACGGAAAAGCTTGTGTTTGAATCTGTGACAAAAATGAAGAAAAAGTGCTTTGTGTCATCATTGTTATAGAATAGAATAGAATAGAATAATTTATTAACGAACAAGTCATTTTACAAAGCAATTTATGCTAATATTGTATCAATTAATGTAGTAAGATATATCAAAAAACAATAAATATTACAAATTTGCCTATATTCTAAGATAAAAATACAAAAAAGCAAGGTACAGGTTAACAATATCACAGAGTTACATAAGATAATCAATTGAATTCATATAGATACATTGAGTTTTCTCTTCAAGCCCGCTGCGCTAATAGAGAACAAATCTAAGTCACTCGATAGTTTGTTGGCAGCTCTAGCCATTCTGGACAGAGGATTGAAGTATCCATGATTCGTGGAGTGAAAGTCAACCCAGAACAACTCATTCTGTCTCAGCCTCCTAGCTGTCCTGAGACCAAATGATGACAACAATTCAGAAGAGTCTATGAGGCCGTTCAATATCTTGTGCATGAAACAAATATCAAATGTATCTCTCCTTTTTTGGAGAGTATCTAGGTTCAAGATGTCATGAAGTTCATTGAAGTTTATTTCAACAGTTCGAATATTCAATTTAAAAGCAATCAGTCTCAGAAACTTCCTCTGAACTCTCTCAAGGTCAGCCTCATGAACTTTATAGTATGGTGACCAAACAACACAAGCATATTCGAGAATGGATCTCACAACCGAGCAATACACACTCTTCAAAATGCCAACACTATCAAAGTCTTTCAACGTTTGATAAACAAAACCCAACAGTTTAAATGCACGATTTACTGTCACATTTATGTGATGATTGAAATTTGATTCACTATCAAACCACACTCCCAGATCCTTAACAAGATCAACTCTTAAGATTTGGCAGTTGTTTATTTTATACGGAAAATGTATAGGATACTTGATTCTAGAAAAGGTGACAATCCTGCATTTATCAATATTTAGATCCAACTTGTTTTTTTGACACCATTCTGACAGAGAACTAAGGTCATCTTGCAACTGAACACAATCCTCATAGCATTCAACTTTCTTGAAAAATTTCCCATCATCTGCATAGGTCAATGAAATAGCAGATTTGAGCGAATCGCAGATGTCATTTATGAAAATATTAAAGAATAGAGGTGACAGATGTCCACCCTGCGGTACACCTGAGCATATTACAATTCCAGAAGAAACAGAATCACCCAACTTCACTGCTTGGGACCGATTGTAGAGGTAACTTTGTGTCCATTTAAGAAATGATGAGTGTAGACCTACTGCTTGAAGTTTTGCCATGAGAACACCATGGTCCACTCTGTCGAATGCTTTGGCGAAGTCAGTATACACAACATCCATCTGAGCTCGACTCTCCAGTGCTTCCAGCAGGTGTTTTTGGTACACTAGAAGGTTGGTAACCATAGATCTCCCTTTGACAAAACCGTGCTGATACGGTGAAATAATATTTTTGAAAAGTGGAGAGATTTTATCTGTTACTATGTTCTCAAAAACTTTCGATATAATGGACATTTTTGAAATCGCCCGATAGTTTTCTACATTCGTTCTATCTCCACTTTTAAAAATCGGTGTAATGTGACTAGTTTTCCACATCGTAGGAAACACTCCAGTAGTCAATGACAGGTTATAGATTTTGCATAAAATCTGGGAAAGAGTAGACACTGTATTTCTTAAAAAACAGACAGGTATCTCATCCGGCCCAGTGCCCAAATTATTCTTCAATTCAGATATATAGTGAAAAACATCAGTTTCCGTTATCACAACATGACCCAGGTCAGTTGAAAGATCGAAAGTGAACTCACCAGCAGCTGGCCCACTTACAGTGTACACAGTAGAAAAATGATTTTTGAAAACTTCTGATGTTTGCTTCAGGTCGTTTGAAACATGGCCCTGAAAGTGCATTTCTGTTGGGTAATCCAGATTTCGCTTCTTAGAGTTTACAAATTTCCAATATTCGTTTTTATTCACCAGTGTATTTTCTAACTCACTAACATACTCAGAGTAAGAAAACCTTGAGTAGTCCCGGCATTCACTCCTAAGCCTTGAAAATTTCTGATAATCTTCAAGAAGATAGGATTGTTTATACACTTTATGTGCAGCCTTTTTCAAAAGAATGAGCCTCTTTAAATCAGTATTCATCCATTTAGGAAACTTGGGCTTTGATGATTGTCTCCTAGGAACAAACATTTCAATTGATTGATATAACACACTATAAAATGCTTTCAATATCAAGTCTATGTTATTCAAACCAAAAATTTCATCCCAATCAACATAGGATAAAAATAGGTTCAACTCTCTATAGTCAGCCTAAAGTCAAGAAACGTACAATCACAGTTCATAAAATCACATGTAACATTCTCAGGTATCACTATATTTAAAGCCGGATGCGGTTTATCTAGTTTTAACATAGGAAAGTCAGTGGCTTCCGGGTTTTATGCTCTCATATACCAGTGAAACAGTTTATATATTGCGTGACAATAAAAGGTAAACACTCATTATTGCCTTATTGTCCAAAATTCATAAACATACTCCAATACAAAGCTTCGTAACTTCTTCGAAAAAACACTTATCAAGTCACCTCAAACAACAAAATGTTCAGAAAGGATGAGGCTACAATATTTCAACATAAGAAAAAGTCCATTTCCACCTGTATACTCTTTCTAGGATATTTCACGGAATCGAGGCTTTTCAAATGGCTTTTTCGTCTCCAAATTTTTGAAGCACTCGATGGAGAACTTAGACAGGTGGAAATGGACATTCCATAATTTGTGTGTGTATTGGAATATGTTTAGAAACAGTAATAACAGTAACAAGCAACAGTACCCAAATCCCAAATCACGGATATATGTAAACAACAAAAACAAGGTTAGGTTACCCACATGATGCGGCGTTGTCTGCTCGTTCGCAATTTACCTAATAGACTTGGGTATACGAGTGATTTCATTGGTGGATGCGCTATACATCTAAATAAAATGCTACGCTAATTTCACAACCTGGCAACAAATTTAGAATGGGGCGTCACCAGTCGTTTCATTTGTTGATGAGGATCATGTGTCGGTGACGTAGTTTCCCTCAGAGTATTTTAAATGAAATCGTTAGAAAATTAGCAGATATCAATTGAGTTTTCTAGAATAAATATGGATAAAAAAAATTGAAAAAATTGTTTTTGGCATTAGTATGCATCAAAGAATTCACAGAAAAAAAATCAAAAAAAAATATCTCCCCATTATTTCCCATAAACATCAAGGGTTTTTGAATATCTATTAGCTAGTAATAATTTGAAGTAGGTATACAGGGTCTGTTATATAGTCGTGGAACATCAAAGTTGCATTTTTTATATGGAACCTCCTGTATATTTTTAGATATTTCGATTTCTCCTTTAATTTTGAGCCAAAATTGTGATACACGTAGGTAATGTTCCTAAACTCAGCCGTTTTCGAGTTATCGCCTTTCATAAATATGACTTTTTTGTATCTTTGCATGCTATAAAACTCAAACGGCTCATGAAAACGGTGTGCACCTCACTTTTCAAGAGCTATTCTGTCAATTTGTGATTAGGACTAGAAGGCTGCAGACAGTTTTTCTTCATCTCAAACCGTTTGAGTTTTATAGCTTGTCAAAGATGCAAAAGTGTCTTATTCGCGATGACTCGAAAACGGCTGAAAAAAAATGCAACTTTATGACTGACCCTGTAAAATTCTACTTATCCGCAACTAATAGATATTTGAAAACCCTTCAACTTTTGTATTCAACTTTTTCCAGTAGCTCGTATAGTTTAACCAATAATCGACCATGTATAATTGAAAGCAACAAACAAATAAAAAGATTAAGCTACATTTGAATAAATGATATGAAACATAGCAGTTAACTCATCGTACATAATAACTGGGCACCCCATTATAATGTGAAATAATCAAAATATAAACAGACAGAAATTAATACAAATATCAGTCTACGAGTTATTCTTTTAATAATGATAATTTGAAATTTTCTGGTAGATCCAATTCTTCAAGACTTGATTTGGTCCTGTGTGTGTGGACGGAATAATGTTGGTTTATGAGACGAACTTAATTCGTATTTTTTTACATGATTTTTTTTCATCAAGAATGAGTTTTTTCTTTTTTATCCTATCCGTGGACAGTCTGTAGATTTATGCGATCAATAGCGAAATGAAATCACAGAACAAAGCCATATTTTATTTATAATGATTATGTACTAACGTCTAACGTACCATTGACCGTGAGACACCCCGTATTTTATCAAAAAAAAAGTTTAAACTTAATTTTGTATTTTTTATTTTTTCATATTTTTTTTCGTTTTTTTTTTTTTTTTTTCTTTAAGAATCAATAAGCATCGAAACAACTCTCAAAACTACCATTGTAACAGGGTAACTGACCCTGTAAAATTCTAGTTATCCGCAACTAATAGATATTTGAAAACCCTTCAACTTTTGTATTCAACTTTTTCCAGTAGCTCGTATAGTTTAACCAATAATCGACCATGTATAATTGAAAGCAATAAACAAATAAAAAGATTAAGCTACATTTGAATAAATAATATGAAACATAGCAGTTAACTCATCGTACATAATAACTGGGCACCCCATTATAATGTGAAATAATCAAAATATAAACAGACAGAAATTAATACAAATATCAGTCTACGAGTTATTCTTTTAATAATGATAATTTGAAATTTTCTGGTAGATCCAATTCTTTAAGACTTGATTTGGTCCTGTGTGTGTGGACGGAATAATGTCGGTTTATGAGACGAACTTAATTCGTATTTTTTTACATGATTTTTTTTCATCAAGAATGAGTTTTTTCTTTTTTATCCTATCCGTGGACAGTCTGTAGATTTATGATCAATAGCGAAATGAAATCACAGAACAAAGCCATATTTTATTTATAATGATTATGATGAGATACTATACAGGGTGTTTTTTTTAACGGGACAATTAGCCTTAAATGGGAAAGTATAAATG
>CAUEHF010000025.1:0-16235 GCA_958502075.1 Orchestes rusci
TTGGAATATCGCTGAATATTGTTTATTTGATAGGATCTCAATGGTTTCTATTGATATTTAGCGTTTTCAGCCCATTTCCAGACGAAATAGTGGTCTTTGGTACAATTCTCCTGATTGGGCCGCCATATTTTGATATATGCTATTTTTGACGAATTTCTCATTATATTATTGATGTTTATGTGAAATGGATGATAATTATATTGATTTTGGGACATTTCGAGGCAAATTATAGTGTAGTAACAGAAGTGATTGGAATCTGCATTGAGCCCGTTGGAATATCGCTGAATATTGTTTATTTGATAGGATCTCAATGGTTTCTATTGATATTTAGCGTTTTCAGCCCATTTCCAGACGAAATAGTGGTCTTTGGTACAATTCTCCTGATTGGCCCGCCATATTTTGATATATGCTATTTTTGACGAATTTCTCATTATATTATTGATGTTTATGTGAAATGGATGATAATTATATTGATTTTGGGACATTTCGAGGCAAATTATAGTGTAGTAACAGAAATGATTGGAATCTGCATTGAGCCGTTGGAATATCGTTGAATATTGTTTATTTGATAGGATCTCAATGGTTTATATTGATATTTAGCGTTTTCAGCCCATTTCCAGACGAAATAGTGGTCTTTGGTACAATTCTCCTGATTGGGCCGCCATATTTTGATATATGCTATTTTTGACGAATTTCTCATTATATTATTGATGTTTATGTGAAATGGATGATAATTATATTGATTTTGGGACATTTCGAGGCAAATTATAGTGTAGTAACAGAAATGATTGGAATCTGCATTGAGCCGTTGGAATATCGCTGAATATTGTTTATTTGATAGGATCTCAATGGTTTCTATTGATATTTAGCGTTTTCAGCCCATTTCCAGACGAAATAGTGGTCTTTGGTACAATTCTCCTGATTGGGCCGCCATATTTTGATATATGCTATTTTTGACGAATTTCTCATTATATTATTGATGTTTATGTGAAATGGATGATAATTATATTGATTTTGGGACATTTCGAGGCAAATTATAGTGGAGTAACAGAAATGATTGGAATCTGCATTGAGCCGTTGGAATATCGCTGAATATTGTTTATTTGATAGGATCTCAATGGTTTCTATTGATATTTAGCGTTTTCAGCCCATTTCCAGACGAAATAGTGGTCTTTGGTACAATTCTCCTGATTGGGCCGCCATATTTTGATATATGCTATTTTTGACGAATTTCTCATTATATTATTGATGTTTATGTGAAATGGATGATAATTATATTGATTTTGGGACATTTCGTGGCAAATTATAGTGTAGTAACAGAAATGATTGGAATCTGCATTGAGCCGTTGGAATATCGCTGAATATTGTTTATTTGATAGGATCTCAATGGTTTCTATTGATATTTAGCGTTTTCAGCCCATTTCCAGACGAAATAGTGGTCTTTGGTACAATTCTCCTGATTGGGCCGCCATATTTTGATATATGCTATTTTTGACGAATTTCTCATTATATTATTGATGTTTATGTGAAATGGATGATAATTATATTGATTTTGGGACATTTCGAGGCAAATTATAGTGTAGTAACAGAAATGATTGGAATCTGCATTGAGCCGTTGGAATATCGCTGAATATTGTTTATTTGATAGGATCTCAATGGTTTCTATTGATATTTAGCGTTTTCAGCCCATTTCCAGACGAAATAGTGGTCTTTGGTACAATTCTCCTGATTGGGCCGCCATATTTTGATATATGCTATTTTTGACGAATTTCTCATTATATTATTGATGTTTATGTGAAATGGATGATAATTATATTGATTTTGGGAAATTTCGAGGCAAAATATAGTGTAGTAACAGAAATGATTGGAATCTGCATTGAGCCGTTGGAATATCGCTGAATATTGTTTATTTGATAGGATCTCAATGGTTTCTATTGATATTTAGCGTTTTCAGCCCATTTCCAGACGAAATAGTGGTCTTTGGTACAATTCTCCTGATTGGGCCGCCATATTTTGATATATGCTATTTTTGACGAATTTCTCATTATATTATTGATGTTTATGTGAAATGGATGATAATTATATTGATTTTGGGACATTTCGAGGCAAAATATAGTGTAGTAACAGAAATGATTGGAATCTGCATTGAGCCGTTGGAATATCGCTGAATATTGTTTATTTGATAGGATCTCAATGGTTTCTATTGATATTTAGCGTTTTCAGCCCATTTCCAGACGAAATAGTGGTCTTTGGTACAATTCTCCTGATTGGGCCGCCATATTTTGATATATGCTATTTTTGACGAATTTCTCATTATATTATTGATGTTTATGTGAAATGGATGATAATTATATTGATTTTGGGACATTTCGAGGCAAATAATAGTGTATCAACAGAAATGATTGGAATCTGCATTGAGCCGTTGGAATATCGCTGAATATTGTTTATTTGATAGGATCTCAATGGTTTCTATTGATATTTAGCGTTTTCAGCCCATTTCCAGACGAAATAGTGCTCTTTGGTACAATTCTCCTGATTGGGCCGCCATATTTTGATATATGCTATTTTTGACGAATTTCTCATTATATTATTGATGTTTATGTGAAATGGATGATAATTATATTGATTTTGGGACATTTCGAGGCATAATATAGTGTAGTAACAGAAATGATTGGAATCTGCATTGAGCCGTTGGAATATCGCTGAATATTGTTTATTTGATAGGATCTCAATGGTTTCTATTGATATTTAGCGTTTTCAGCCCATTTCCAGACGAAATAGTGGTCTTTGGTACAATTCTCCTGATTGGGCCGCCATATTTTGATATATGCTATTTTTGACGAATTTCTCATTATATTATTGATGTTTATGTGAAATGGATGATAATTATATTGATTTTGGGACATTTCGAGGCAAATTATAGTGTAGTAACAGAAATGATTGGAATCTGCATTGAGCCGTTGGAATATCGCTGAATATTGTTTATTTGATAGGATCTCAATGGTTTCTATTGATATTTAGCGTTTTCAGCCCATTTCCAGATGAAATAGTGGTCTTTGGTACAATTCTCCTGATTGGGCCGCCATATTTTGATATATGCGATTTTTGACGAATTTCTCATTATATTATTGATGTTTATGTGAAATGGATGATAATTATATTGATTTTGGGACATTTCGAGGCAAATTATAGTGTAGTAACAGAAATGATTGGAATCTGCATTGAGCCGTTGGAATATCGCTGAATATTGTTTATTTGATAGGATCTCAATGGTTTCTATTGATATTTAGCGTTTTCAGCCCATTTCCAGACGAAATAGTGGTCTTTGGTACAATTCTCCTGATTGGGCCGCCATATTTTGATATATGCTATTTTTGACGAATTTCTCATTACTGATCACTGATTACTGAAGTACAGGCGCTACGAGTTTCGGGCTGTTGGCCCCGACACCGCAGCCTCTAGTTGGGCTTATTGTATCTTCTCTGTGCCTGTCTCTCAGTCGAAGAGCTCCATTGCCCGAATAAGGTTTATGACTCGTTCTACTGTTTCCCTGTCCGTCCTTCGAGGAGTGGTTGTGAATTCCCCATTATCTCTTCTCCAGTACGCCAGCGCTTCACATTCGAATACAATGTGGGAGGCTGTTTCCTCCTCCTCGTTGCACAGCCTACATATGGGTTCCTCGTTGAAAAGACCCATGATATGCATGTGTTTCCTTAGAGTGCAGTGTCCAGTTAATATACCTGTTACTTTCCTAAGCTGATTCCTGCTGAGTTGCAGTAGGCTTCCAGAAAATGATGATTCGATCTCGTTTGCCATCATTAATTTACTGTGTTTCAGACCTGGTGATTGGCACCATCTAGCTTTCTGTTGTTTTTTGGACCAACAGTTCAGCCAACCTCTCACAGAGGATTTTGTAATACCAATAGCAGGTTCTGGACCCAGAAGTGGTGTGTTTGCAGCTTTGCGTGCTAGTAGATCCGCCCGCTCGTTCCCAGCTATCCCTGTGTGTCCTGGTATCCATCCAAGAGTAACATCGTTAGATACTCCCAGTGTGGCAAGGTTTTGCTGACAATCCATGATTTGTTTGGATTTGGTTTCCCGACAGGAGATGGTTTTGATTGCGGCTTGGCTGTCACTAAGGATAAGGATTTTCCTTCCTCTGTAGCCTCTCCTGAGATTTTCTTGCACGCATACGTTTATTGCATGTACTTCTGCCTGGAAAACTGTAGCGTACATCCCGAGTGGTTCACATGTTTCCCACTTTGGATTTTCACCTACGATTCCGGCACCAGTTCCCCGGCTTGTTTTGGAGCCGTCTGTGTACCATATTGCCCCATTAGCCATCCGGAGTTGTTTCACCGTTTCCTCTTCCCATATTAGCTTGGTCTTAGGAGACGTGCTAAAGTTGATATTTTTCAACATGATAGCACTCCTCATTGTTACTAAGTGGTTCGTGACTGTGCTGGTTATCTTAGTGTGTCCTTGGGAGTTTGAGTGACTCCAGTTCCCGGTGTTGCTAAGTCTATATGCTCCCATCCTTGCTTCCATTTTGATATAGATATCTAAAGGAGGTAGGTTAAGCATGGCCTCCATGGCAAGTGTTGGAGTGGTTTTCATGGCTCCCGTTACACAGAGACATGCTAGCCTCTGAACTTTTGCAAGTTCCTTGGCTGCTTGTCGCTGCTCGATTTTCGGCCACCAGACAACAGAGCTATAGGCAAGGGTGGGTCTTACCACGGTACAGTAGAGCCAGTGTACCATGCGCGGATTTATGCCCCAATTCTTTCCTATCGCTCTTTTGTTGCCATTATTGTGGCTTTACCTCGATTCACTATTTTCTGTAGGTGTGAATTCCATGTGAGTTTGTCATCCAGGATGATGCCTAGGTATTTGACTTCTCTTACCACCTGCAGTTCCTGTCCAAAGAACATGGGTTTGAATAATTCCGCTATCTTCCTCTTTCTCGTAAAGCTGACCAGGGAGGTTTTCTCAGGATTGACCTTCAGGTTCACCTTCCTGCACCAATCTTCTACGATTGTCAGAGCTGTCTGCATCAGTTCTGATATTGTCTTGGTGTGTTTGCCAATGATAAGTATTGCTACGTCATCGGCATAGCCTTGGGCGTAGAAACCTTTGCTGTTTAACTCTACCAGTAGTTCATCTGCGACTAGGTTCCAGAGGAGAGGGGACAAGACTCCACCCTGGGGGCAGCCTTTAGCTGCCTCTATAGTTACAGTTTTGTCAAGCATAGTTGCTTGAATTCTCCTACCTTTCAGCATGTTTCTTATCCACCTACAAACTGTGTCTTTAATTCCACGCCGATTGATTGCGGTGGTCATTGAATCGAAGGAGGTGTGATCAAATGCTCCTTTTATATCAAGGAATGCAGCTAGGGCAACTCCTTGGTTGTTCAGTGGTTGCTCTATTTTATGAACAAGTTCATGCAGAGCAGTTTCACATGATTTGCCAGGTTGATAGGCGTTTTGGTTTTTGTGTAGTGGCCTCTCTATTAGGGAGGTCTCCCTAATGTGCCTTTCAATCACTTTCTCCATCGTTTTGAGTAGAAACGACGAGAGATTTATTGGTCTGAATGCCTTGGGCTGAGAGCTATCTTTCCCGGGTTTCGGTATAAAGACCACTCGCGAGAGTTTCCATATCATGGGTATGTGTCCCGTTGCCAGGCTTGCTCTGAATAGTTGGCAAAGCATCGATATGAGTTGGGCTTCGCCCTGCTGCAGGTGTGCCGGTATTATCCCGTCGCATCCAGGTGCTTTGTATGGTTCGAATGAGTTTATGGCCCATTCGATTCTATTTGGTGTCACAATCTGTCGGGCTATGACCCAATCATCTCTTGATCCTCTCATCCGGAGGATCTCAGGAGATAGGGAGTTGACTCCCTGTTGCGAGTTGATTATGGTCGAGTCTGGAAAGTGTGCCCTGAGTAGTGTCTCAATGGTTTCTTCGCCATTTTTTCGTGTATTCCCCATTTGGTTTCTTTAGTGTTCCCATTGGTGGAAGGGGGTCTTTAGCTAGGATTCTCTGAAGGCGTGCGCCTTCCGAGGTTTTTTCGACCTCAGTGCAAAACTTCCTCCAGGAGTTCCTCTTGGCTTCCCTTACTTCTTTGTTGTATTTCGTCAGAGTATGGTGGTATTCATCCCATTCACCGGTTTTCTTGGCCACATTGAAGAGTCTGCGTGTTTCCCCCTTCATCTTGTCAAGTTTATCGTTCCACCAGGTTGTGTCCTTGCATGAAGAACGCCGGATTAGCGGACAGCTTTGATGGTATGAGTAAATTATAGCGTTTTGTAGTTGTTCTGCTACCACCTCAACATCAAATCTGTTACGCATACTTTCCTTGATCCCGCTCAACCCCGCCTCCAGCTCCTCCCGGTATTCAGTCCAGTTCGTTTTGCGTGGGTTACGGTACATTTCTGACGGCTTGTCAATACTATTGATTTCCATCAGTATATACCTATGGTCCGACAGGGATGGTTCATCGGATACGCGCCACCGCTGGATATCGGGATTAATACGGGAGGTGGACAGAGTGACATCAATAACTTCCGACCGTACGCGGTTTGCAAAAGTAGGCTTGTTGCCCTTGTTTAGAATCTCCAAATCATGGGTTATAATAAAATCCAATAAAGACTCACCTCTTTTGTTGATATCGCTGCTCCCCCAGATGGTGTGATGCGAGTTGGTGTCCATACCTATTATATACTGTAGGTTTCTCTGCCCACAGTGATTCACTAGTTTCTCCAGGTCTTCCGATGGTGGGGGTCTGGGTGCATCGTAGGGAAGGTAAACCGAGGCCATTATGATGTCCTTCTGGGTTCCTTCCTCCTTGTAGCTTAGTTGGACGGCTACTTGATCCCTGGAATTTAGTTCTTTAATATTGAGAGCCTGCACTCCGTTTCTCACGTATATGCAAGCTCTCACGTTACCTGTTGATTGCTCCTTGTAAAAGATCTTACCTCCACTGTTTCCTAGACCGGCTATTTTTCCCTTCGTGATCCAGGGTTCTTGGATGATGGCCAGGTCTATGTTTTTCTTTGCCAGCTGTTGGCAAAGGGCAGCAGATGCTCCCTTACTGTGCTGAAGGTTTATTTGTATTACCCTCAGCATCGGGAGCCTCCTTCTTTAGAAGTCTGAAGGTTAGCTGCATTAACCCAAAGTAGGCCCGGAGATTCCGGTTTTGCAGCTCCTTCAGAGATCTGCTGTCAAGACCGACAATGAGTGTCATGCCCTCATTGTCCGTCTTGTGGCTGATTATTCTCCAGTCCTCGGTCTTCAGCCCCATGTTCTGGGTTTTGAGGAACTGGAGAGCTTGTGCCGGTTCCTTGATTCCCGCGGATTTCGTCGGTATCCAGACAGCAGCCCTCACGACTGGCACCACTCTGTGTGCCAGGCCAATCCTAAGACTGGTTCCCTCGTGGGGGCTGAAGCCTGGAACCACCCGCAGCAGCCAAGTCTTGGCAGCTTCATTGGCGCAAGTGATATAAATCACCCCACCTCTGGAGCTGCTGTTCTTGAACTGAGGACCAGTCGGGTTCGCATTTGAACACTTCCCGGAGTAGAGACTGTTGAAGGCCTCTACAATGCTCCTCAGTTAAGGTTTCATCCGGATATTTCTCGGAGGTGATGGCCATTCTAAGCCCGGCTAGGGTTTCGCTGTAAGTTTCCCCAGTTGATGTACTGGGTGTTACTTCAGCATCCCCCTGCCGTGACCTTTTCTTGGCGCTTTTTTCTGGGGTTGGTGTGTTGCCCTCAGAGCGACCCCTCTTTGCAGAGGATTTGTTTGCAGGGGTCCTAGGTTTACCTGATGCTCCAGGCTCTGAGTCCCGAGCATCAGGTGTTCCCTGAGCTATTCGGGAGGGTTCTATTCCCGGGATTCCTATTTGTCCTCGGTTTACGAGGCCGTATAGGCTCTCCCTTGGCTTTAGCCCTCTGGATCGCGAGCTTCCTTCGCTGGGCTCTGGAAAGCTTTGCCATTTTGTTCAGGCTGATGTTGCCAACGCCTGAACTAATGGCAGATACACCGGCACCAGGGGTTGCATCACTGCTTCCCTGGTTACCCGTGGTTGGTTCATGAGTTACATCGAGGTTTGGTTGTTCCTCGGATGCCAGAACGTGTGATTGCCCCTCCCCAAAATCCGTGGGGCCAGCGTTGGCCACCGGGGCTTCCACCCGGTCGGAACCAACGGTGAGATTGAGACTCACTTGGGGTACAGAGTCCTCAGGTTTGTCACACATCGTTCGTAGGTGCTGGTTTTGGTCCGCCCCGGGGTATTTAATTTCCCCGGTACCTCCCATATCTGGGAGGCATTCCCCTATCCGCCACCTGGGGAGGCGCCCGATAGGGGACCAGCAACCCCCACGGGAATTTCTCATTATATTATTGATGTTTATGTGAAATGGATGATAATTATATTGATTTTGGGACATTTCGAGGCAAATTATAGTGTAGTAACAGAAATGATTGGAATCTGCATTGAGCCGTTGGAATATCGCTGAATATTGTTTATTTGATAGGATCTCAATGGTTTCTATTGATATTTAGCGTTTTCAGCCCATTTCCAGACGAAATAGTGGTCTTTGGTACAATTCTCCTGATTGGGCCGCCATATTTTGATATATGCAATTTTTGACGAATTTCTCATTATATTATTGATGTTTATGTGAAATGGATGATAATTATATTGATTTTGGGACATTTCGAGGCAAATTATAGTGTAGTAACAGAAATGATTGGAATCTGCATTGAGCCGTTGGAATATCGCTGAATATTGTTTATTTGATAGGATCTCAATGGTTTCTATTGATATTTAGCGTTTTCAGCCCATTTCCAGACGAAATAGTGGTCTTTGGTACAATTCTCCTGATTGGGCCGCCATATTTTGATATATGCTATTTTTGACGAATTTCTCATTATATTATTGATGTTTATGTGAAATGGATGATAATTATATTGATTTTGGGACATTTCGAGGCAAATATAGGGTAGTAACAGAAATGATTGGAATCTGCATTGAGCCGTTGGAATATTAGCTGAATATTGTTTATTTGATAGGATCTCAATGGTTTCTATTGATATTTAGCGTTTTCAGCCCATTTCCAGACGAAATAGTGGGTCTTTGGTACAATTCTCCTGATTGGGCCGCCATATTTTGATATATGCTATTTTTGACGAATTTCTCATTATATTATTGATGTTTATGTGAAATGGATGATAATTATATTGATTTTGGGACATTTCGAGGCAAAATATAGAGTAGTAACAGAAATGATTGGAATCTGCATTGAGCCGTTGGAATATCGCTGAATATTGTTTATTTGATAGGATCTCAATGGTTTCTATTGATATTTAGCGTTTTCAGCCCATTTCCAGACGAAATAGTGGTCTTTGGTACAATTCTCCTGATTGGGCCGCCATATTTTGATATATGCTATTTTTGACGAATTTCTCATTATATTATTGATGTTTATGTGAAATGGATGATAATTATATTGATTTTGGGACATTTCGAGGCATAATATAGTGTAGTAACAGAAATGATTGGAATCTGCATTGAGCCGTTGGAATATCGCTGAATATTGTTTATTTGATAGGATCTCAATGGTTTCTATTGATATTTAGCGTTTTCAGCCCATTTCCAGACGAAATAGTGGTCTTTGGTACAATTCTCCTGATTGGGCCGCTATATTTTGATATATGCTATTTTTGACGAATTTCTCATTATATTATTGATGTTTATGTGAAATGGATGATAATTATATTGATTTTGGGACATTTCGAGGCAAATTATAGTGTAGTAACAGAAATGATTGGAATCTGCATTGAGCCGTTGGAATATCGCTGAATATTGTTTATTTGATAGGATCTCAATGGTTTCTATTGATATTTAGCGTTTTCAGCCCATTTCCAGACGAAATAGTGGTCTTTGGTACAATTCTCCTGATTGGGCCGCCATATTTTGATATATGCTATTTTTGACGAATTTCTCATTATATTATTGATGTTTATGTGAAATGGATGATAATTATATTGATTTTGGGACATTTCGAGGCAAATTATAGTGTAGTAACAGAAATGATTGGAATCTGCATTGAGCCGTTGGAATATCGCTGAATATTGTTTATTTGATAGGATCTCAATGGTTTCTATTGATATTTAGCGTTTTCAGCCCATTTCCAGACGAAATAGTGGTCTTTGGTACAATTCTCCTGATTGGGCCGCCATATTTTGATATATGCTATTTTTGACGAATTTCTCATTATATTATTGATGTTTATGTGAAATGGATGATAATTATATTGATTTTGGGACATTTCGAGGCAAATTATAGTGTAGTAACAGAAATGATTGGAATCTGCATTGAGCCGTTGGAATATCGCTGAATATTGTTTATTTGATAGGATCTCAATGGTTTCTATTGATATTTAGCGTTTTCAGCCCATTTCCAGACGAAATAGTGGTCTTTGGTACAATTCTCCTGATTGGGCCGCCATATTTTGATATATGCTATTTTGACGAATTTCTCATTATATTATTGATGTTTATGTGAAATGGATGATAATTATATTGATTTTGGGACATTTCGAGGCAAATTATAGTGTAGTAACAGAAATGATTGGAATCTGCATTGAGCCGTTGGAATATCGCTGAATATTGTTTATTTGATAGGATCTCAATGGTTTCTATTGATATTTAGCGTTTCAGCCCATTTCCAGACGAAATAGTGGTCTTTGGTACAATTCTCCTGATTGGGCCGCCATATTTTGATATATGCTATTTTTGACGAATTTCTCATTATATTATTGATGTTTATGTGAAATGGATGATAATTATATTGATTTTGGGACATTTCGAGGCAAATTATAGTGTAGTAACAGAAATGATTGGAATCTGCATTGAGCCGTTGGAATATCGCTGAATATTGTTTATTTGATAGGATCTCAATGGTTTCTATTGATATTTAGCGTTTTCAGCCCATTTCCAGACGAAATAGTGGTCTTTGGTACAATCTCCTGATTGGGCCGCCATATTTTGATATATGCTATTTTTGACGAATTTCTCATTATATTATTGATGTTTATGTGAAATGGATGATAATTATATTGATTTTGGGACATTTCGAGGCAAATTATAGTGTAGTAACAGAAATGATTGGAATCTGCATTGAGCCGTTGGAATATCGCTGAATATTGTTTATTTGATAGGATCTCAATGGTTTCTATTGATATTTAGCGTTTTCAGCCCATTTCCAGACGAAATAGTGGTCTTTGGTACAATTCTCCTGATTGGGCCGCCATATTTTGATATATGCTATTTTTGACGAATTTCTCATTATATTATTGATGTTTATGTGAAATGGATGATAATTATATGAATTTTGGGACATTTCGAGGCAAATTATAGTGTAGTAACAGAAAATGATTGGAATCTGCATTGAGCCGTTGGAATATTGCTGAATATTGTTTATTTGATAGGATCCTCAATGTTTCTATTGATATTTAGCGTTTTCAGCCCATTTCCAGACGAAATAGTGGTCTTTGGTACAATTCTCCTGATTGGGCCGCCATATTTTGATATATGCTTATTTTTGACGAATTTCTCATTAATATTATTGATGTTTATGTGAAATGGATGATAATTATATTGATTTTGGGACATTTCGAGGCAAATTATAGTGTAGTACAGAAATGATTGGAATCTGCATTAAGCCGTTGGAATATCGCTGAATATTGTTTATTTGATAGGATCCTCAATGGTTTCTATTGATATTTAGCGTTCAGCCCATTTCCAGACGAAATAGTGGTCTTTGGTACAATTCTCCTGATTGGGCCGCCATATTTTGATATATGCTATTTTTGACGAATTTCTCATTATATTATTGATGTTTATGTGAAATGGATGATAATTATATTGATTTTGGGACATTTCGAGGCAAATTATAGGTGTAGTAACAGAAATGATTGGAATCTGCATTGAGCCGTTGGAATATCGCTGAATATTGTTTATTTGATAGGATCTCAATGGTTTCTATTGATATTTAGCGTTTTCAGCCCATTTCCAGACGAAATAGTGGTCTTTGGTACAATTCTCCTGATTGGGCCGCCATATTTTGATATATGCTATTTTTGACGAATTTCTCATTATATTATTGATGTTTATGTGAAATGGATGATAATTATATTGATTTTGGGACATTTCGAGGCAAAATATAGAGTAGTAACAGAAATGATTGGAATCTGCATTGAGCGTTGGAATATCGCTGAATATTGTTTATTTGATAGGATCTCAATGGTTTCTATTGATATTTTAGCGTTTTCAGCCCATTTCCAGACGAAATAGTGGTCTTTGGTACAATTCTCCTGATTGGGCCGCCATATTTTGATATATGCTATTTTTGACGAATTTCTCATTATATTATTGATGTTTATGTGAAATGGATGATAATTATATTGATTTTGGGACATTTCGAGGCATAATATAGTGTAGTAACAGAAATGATTGGAATCTGCATTGAGCCGTTGGAATATCGCTGATATTGTTTATTTGATAGGATCTCAATGGTTTCTATTGATATTTAGCGTTTTTAGCCCATTTCCAGACGAAATAGTGGTCTTTGGTACAATTCTCCTGATTGGGCCGCCATATTTTGATATATGCTATTTTTGACGAATTTCTCATTATATTATTGATGTTTATGTGAAATGGATGATAATTATATTGATTTTGGGACATTTCGAGGCAAAATATAGTGTAGTAACAGAAATGATTGGAATCTGCATTGAGCCGTTGGAATATCGCTGAATATTGTTTATTCGATAGGATCTCAATGGTTTCTATCGATATTTAGCGTTTTCAGCCCATTTCCAGACGAAATAGTGGTCTTTGGTACAATTCTCCTGATTGGGCCGCCATATTTTGATATATGCTATTTTTGACGAATTTCTCATTATATTATTGATGTTTATGTGAAATGGATGATAATTATATTGATTTTGGGACATTTCGAGGCATAATATAGTGTAGTAACAGAAATGATTGGAATCTGCATTGAGCCGTTGGAATATCGCTGAATATTGTTTATTTGATAGGATCTCAATGGTTTCTATTGATATTTAGCGTTTTCAGCCCATTTCCAGACGAAATAGTGGTCTTTGTTACAATTCTCCTGATTGGGCCGCCATATTTTGATATATGCTATTTTTGACGAATTTCTCATTATATTATTGATGTTTATGTGAAATGGATGATAATTATATTGATTTTGGGACATTTCGAGGCAAATTATAGTGTAGTAACAGAAATGATTGGAATCTGCTTGAGCCGTTGGAATATCGCTGAATATTGTTTATTTGATAGGATCTCTATGGTTTCTATTGATATTTAGCGTTTTCAGCCCATTTCCAGACGAAATAGTGGTCTTTGGTACAATTCTCCTGATTGGGCCGCCATATTTTGATATATGCTATTTTTGACGAATTTCTCATTATATTATTGATGTTTATGTGAAATGGATGATAATTATATTGATTTTGGGACATTTCGAGGCATAATATAGTGTAGTAACAGAAATGATTGGAATCTGCATTGAGCCGTTGGAATATCGCTGAATATTGTTTATTTGATAGGATCTCAATGGTTTCTATTGATAATTAGCGTTTTCAGCCCATTTCCAGACGAAATAGTGGTCTTTGGTACAATTCTCCTGATTGGGCCGCCATATTTTGATATATGCTATTTTTGACGAATTTCTCATTATATTATTGATGTTTATGTGAAATGGATGATAATTATATTGATTTTGGGACATTTCGAGGCAAATTATAGTGTAGTAACAGAAATGATTGGAATCTGCATTGAGCCGTTGGAATATCGCTGAATATTGTTTATTTGATAGGATCTCTATGGTTTCTATTGATATTTAGCGTTTTCAGCCCATTTCCAGACGAAATAGTGGTCTTTGGTACAATTCTCCTGATTGGGCCGCCATATTTTGATATATGCTATTTTTTGACGAATTTCTCATTATATTATTGATGTTTATGTGAAATGGATGATAATTATATTGATTTTGGGACATTTCGAGGCATAATATAGTGTAGTAACAGAAATGATTGGAATCTGCATTGAGCCGTTGGAATATCGCTGAATATTGTTTATTTGATAGGATCTCAATGGTTTCGATTGATATTTAGCGTTTTCAGCCCATTTCCAGACGAAATAGTGGTCTTTGGTACAATTCTCCTGATTGGGCCGCCATATTTTGATATATGCTATTTTTGACGAATTTCTCATTATATTATTGATGTTTATGTGAAATGGATGATAATTATATTGATTTTGGGACATTTCGAGGCAAATTATAGTGTAGTAACAGAAATGATTGGAATCTGCATTGAGCCGTTGGAATATCGCTGAATATTGTTTATTTGATAGGATCTCAATGGTTATTGATATTTAGCGTTTTCAGCCCATTTCCAGACGAAATAGTGGTCTTTGGTACAATTCTCCTGATTGGGCCGCCATATTTTGATATATGCTATTTTTGACGAATTTCTCATTATATTATTGATGTTTATGTGAAATGGATGATAATTATATTGATTTTGGGACATTTCGAGGCAAATTATAGTGTAGTAACAGAAATGATTGGAATCTGCATTGAGCCGTTGGGATATCGCTGAATATTTTTTATTTGATAGGATCTCAATGGTTTCTATTGATATTTAGCGTTTTCAGCCCATTTCCAGACGAAATAGTGGTCTTTGGTACAATTCTCCTGATTGGGCCGCCATATTTTGATATATGCTATTTTTGACGAATTTCTCATTATATTATTGATGTTTATGTGAAATGGATGATAATTATATTGATTTTGGGACATTTCGAGGCAAATTATAGTGTAGTAACAGAAATGATTGGAATCTGCATTGAGCCGTTGGAATATCGCTGAATATTGTTTATTTGATAGGATCTCAATGGTTTCTATTGATATTTAGCGTTTTCAGCCCATTTCCAGACGAAATAGTGGTCTTTGGTACAATTCTCCTGATTGGGCGCCATATTTTGATATATGCTATTTTTGACGAATTTCTCATTATATTATTGATGTTTATGTGAAATGGATGATAATTATATTGATTTTGGGACATTTCGAGGCAAATTATAGTGTAGTAACAGAAATGATTGGAATCTGCATTGAGCCGTTGGAATATCGCTGAATATTGTTTATTTGATAGGATCTCAATGGTTTCTATTGATATTTAGCGTTTTCAGCCCATTTCCAGACGAAATAGTGGTCTTTGGTACAATTCTCCTGATTGGGCCGCCATATTTTGATATATGCTATTTTTGACGAATTTCTCATTATATTATTGATGTTTATGTGAAATGGATGATAATTATATTGATTTTGGGACATTTCGAGGCATAATATAGTGTAGTAACAGAAATGATTGGAATCTGCATTGAGCCGTTGGAATATCGCTGAATATTGTTTATTTGATAGGATTTCAATGGTTTCTATTGATATTTAGCGTTTTCAGCCCATTTCCAGACGAAATAGTGGTCTTTGGTACAATTCTCCTGATTGGGCCGCCATATTTTGATATATGCTATTTTTGACGAATTTCTCATTATATTATTGATGTTTATGTGAAATGGATGATAATTATATTGATTTTGGGACATTTCGAGGCAAATTATAGTGTAGTAACAGAAATGATTGGAATCTGCATTGAGCCGTTGGAATATCGCTGAATATTGTTTATTTGATAGGATCTCAATGGTTTCTATTGATATTTAGCGTTTTCAGCCCATTTCCAGACGAAATAGTGGTCTTTGGTACAATTCTCCTGATTGGGCCGCCATATTTTGATATATGCTATTTTGACGAATTTCTCATTATATTATTGATGTTTATGTGAAATGGATGATAATTATATTGATTTTGGGACATTTCGAGGCAAATTATAGTGTAGTAACAGAAATGATTGGAATCTGCATTAAGCCGTTGGAATATCGCTGAATATCGTTTATTTGATAGGATCTCAATGGTTTCTATTGATATTTAGCGTTTTCAGCCCATTTCCAGACGAAATAATGGTCTTTGGTACAATTCTCCTGATTGGGCCGCCATATTTTGATATATGCTATTTTTGAAGAATTTCTCATTATATTATTGATGTTTATGTGAAATGGATGATAATTATATTGATTTTGG
>CAUEHF010000026.1:0-70739 GCA_958502075.1 Orchestes rusci
AGATTGATTTCCATAAACATTTCGAAGAAGATATAGGTTTGAATTAAAAAAAAAAAAATCGTCAAGGACAGCACTGCATTATGGCTATTTTCGATGGTTTTAAAAAAAAAAATATGTTTTTTATCGAAAACGGTTCATTTTATCGATAATAAACAGGAGTACCATTTCTTCAGCTTGATGTTCAAGGTATCAAAATGTATTATTTTTAACTCCTTATCATGCAGGTTATTGATAATGTAAGCATTAAAATGTACAACCTACTCCGCCCCTGGTAAACTAAACAAGCTAATTATGTTTCAAGGGCAGTATTCTGAAAGGTTACAAAAAAGGTTTACTGTTTATCATACTAAATTTCCATCAAATTATATTAAGTGGTTGAAAAGTAATCCAAGAAAAATTGATTTCCAGTGGCGTCCTTCCGAGGCCCGTATCTCCGTAGAGAGGGCCTCGAGGAAATAGGTTTACGGGAACTTGTCATCTTATTTTTCAATGGTCTATCTGAATCCAAGTGATCTCCCACATTTTCCTGGACACCCTGTATATTGACACATAATCTAGCGGCGTTATCAATGAAGATATGAAAATCTTGTGAATATGACCGTTCTAGATATTCATCTGAACTTTTTAAAAATCCTATAAAAAAAAATCAAAAGTCTATCGGAATGTCAATATTTTTTCAAAAGTAGCATTTTTTTCAATGGAACTCCCTGTATATTATCATATTATATTATGAAATAACTTATTTTCCTGGTTTCAAACATTTATAGTTTGATACCTTTCTGATGAGTCGTTCAGTAGATATTTAAGTTTGAATATAATGATATGTAAACATTAGTATTTAAATCCCGGTTGCCATGGATGAAGTTGCACCAATTTAATAATTCGTCACAATTTAAAGTAACATTTAGAAAATGAAGTTATTTGACCTCGATTTCTATTGATTCAATCTATATAATCGCGATTCTATCATTTTTTCCATAGCAATAGGCATGTGAATTTTAATTTTTTAACATATCCAAACTTGAATATCTCCTGAACGACTCATCAGACAGGTATCAACAGGGCCGACGGGAGACAAAACAGGCCCTGGGACTTTTCAGTCTTTCGGCCCCTTCCCCCTCCCTCATTAAAAAAAAACTGAAGTACAGGTGATTTAGGATGAAATGGCAAACTGATAAAAAAATAATTAATGCAATACTATGTGAACAAGGAATAAAACAATTAAAAAAGAACAATAATGCTTCAAGGTTTTGACAATAAATGATACTTTATTCTTTTCACTGAATTCCACGTGTTCTTAATTTTTATAATGCTTTACAATAATTAAATTTTCATTCCACTCCATGTTTAGTATAAGAATACTATTATTGCTCCGAAAATTCAAAACTCTCTGAAGAATTTAGTGGTAAGAACAGATTTTTCATTGTCAAATCCTCATAAAGCCTTGATCTTTTTTAATGTTTTTGTTCCTTGTTCTGCTTGATAGTTATTTTCTCAAGGGAGATTTCAAGATTTTCACTGGGACATGTTTATGCCTGTGTTGGTGGACCCCAACAAATTTGTTTATTATTTGAAATTATTGTCTTGTAAAATTGTCACATTTCTAAAGAGAAACTAACTTAAATTCTTCATATTGTACAAATTGACATGCTCTCTTGATCTCTAATCTATTGAAAAAATCCAAGAGAGTGGTTACTATGAAATTATTCAAAAATAACAAAAAAAAAATGAGAAAAAAAGACGCGAATTTTTAACCCGTTTCTCTTTATAAAACAAAAAATATTTCTCAATGTCCTGTTCTCTTATTCAGTAGAAGTCAGACTTGCTGAATAGAACTATGAATGGTCAATGATTGTTTTTATGATCACATTATAAACCAGCACCTATCGAAGCCCTACTCTACTATGGATGGATCGCCATATTGAGTGTCCAGTACAGCCTGGTTTACACATTCAATTTTATTTCGAAGTGGAACTGTCAAATTTCCGCTTTGCAAACGGGAATTATATCATGCTACCATCCACAATGAATTTGGCTGAAGCGTGACTTATTTGAACCGATATTCAATGAAGATGGTTGCGTATGATTCCATTTTGTGAAGCGGAAATTTGACAGTTCCACTTCGGAATAAAATCGAATGTAAACCGTGCATTACACTTAGCAATTCTTATGTGAAACCTATCGGTGGTGTGTTAATTACTGTTAATTATTCATACCAGTGTACAAATAAATTACTTTGAAGTAAAATCAAATGCATTAGAAATAACGATACTTACAACAAAATCCTTTTAAGTGAAATCACGATATGGTATGGTATTCCCTCAATGGGAAAGACATTGACGTTGACATTACGGTCTAAATGTAGGGATCACGGTGTCAACGACTTCCTACTTCTTATCAATCCTATCTCATTTGTGATAATTCTACACTTTGGTAGGGCATCATAACTTCGACCTGAATGTCGCGTAATGAATAATGTCGCTTTTTCTTAAGTAAAATGCGCATTCCTTTTCAAGTGAAGTATTTATTTTTTATTCAATTAAACTCCGGGCGATCGAGCCCCATGTCTTCACGGGCCTCGGGAATTTGTCACGTCTGCCCCTTTTCTTGTCGGGCTTGGGTATCAAACCATACATTTTTGAAACCGGGAAAATAGGCTTTTTCATAATATATGATAATATACAGAGGGTTCCATTGAAAAAAATGCTACTTGTTAAAAAATATTGACAATTCCATAGTCTTGTTTTTTTTATAAGATTTTTTGAAATTTCAGATGAATACCTTTTCATATTTACAGAATTTTCATATCTACATAGATAACGCCGCTAGCATATGGTTCAATATCTACGGAATAACCCTGTATATTTTTCCCTCTAAATCTCGAGAATGCAGATTCCGCATCCATCTAATATACATCAAGGTCCAGCTCAAAAGTCAGTGATAGAAAAACGCGAGAGGAATAGCTCTGTTAGAGTACCTCACAACTGAAAACCTTGAAGTTGCCAATAAGAATGCCGAACCGACCTTTGTCGATCGCGTCAGACAAGAGTCCATAGACATAACGGTTGTGACGCATAATTATCTGGATCAAGTGTTAAAGTGGACGGTCACAAATGACATAATAATGTCCGATCACAGGTTAATCCGCTTCTCCTTGCAAGTGGACAGGGAAGCACCGATACTGAAGCGAAACCCGAGGGCGACTGACTGGGACAAATTCAACATTTGTCTAAGCAAGTCCATGGCTCCAGAGGTCGGCAGATTCTCTTCTCAGGTGAAATAGATGCGGAGGTTCAATCCCTGACGAATGCAATTAACACCGCATTTGAAGAGTCTTGCCCACTCAGGAGAGCGGGGACCAAAAAAGACCCATAGTGCGCTTTCTGGAGCGCCTTAAAAAGGAAGCCAGGAGGTCGCACCGCCAAGCACTTCAGGGTAAAGGGCAAGCCGACTGGGACAGCTTCGTTGAAGCCAGAAGGAAATTCAAGTCAGAGGTAAGAAAGAGCAAAAAAGCTGCATGGCTTGGATTCTGTGGGGGGATAGAATCTCTCTCAGAATCAACTAGACTATTGAGGCTACTTAGCTCAGAGGGAAAAACAGAGATAGGGCTGTTGAAAAAAGAAGACAACACATGGACCGATATTATGGAGGATACTCTACACCTTCTTCTACGCACTCATTTTCCAGGAGAAGGCAATAGACCTACCCAGGACCCCTCCCTATCCTCAATGCGGACTGGGAAACGGCTGGCAAAGTCGTAACCGATGAAGCAATCGAGTGGGCCATAAGTGAGTTCAGTCCTGCAGGGTCCTGATGGTATTTTTCCGGCGTTGATGCAAAGGTCTAGGTACCTGATGCAACCTTGGCTAAAGAACATCTTTATAGCAAGCATCGCCTTGGGACACGTTCCAAACGCTTCGAAAACTGCCAAGGTAGTCTTCATACTCAAAGTCGGAAAGGAGGACTACGGGAGGATTACTCTAACATCTTTCGAAGCTAAAACCTTGGAAAGATTAATTGATAGGTACTTGACAGAGGAAATGTTTAAAGGATTTCCTCTGTCATAGGAACCAGCATCCCTACTGCAAGGGCAAAAGCACGGAGTCAGCTCTCCATGCGGTAGTGCAACTAGCTGAAAAGGCCATCAACGACAAGGAAGTGGCTCTAACACTATTCTTTAACGCCGAAGGAGCTTTTGATAAGGCCAAAACTGGCGCTATTTGCGAGGCGCTCACAAGCAGGGGGTTCCCTCTTCCATCGTGAGGTGGGTCTGGTCCTCCCTTCGTGACCGCCAAGTAAAAGCGTCCTTGGAAGGCTACCAGGTTGAGGAAGAAGTCCAAGGAGGCTGCCTCCAAGGCAAATGTCTCTACCCCAGACTATGGTGTCTGATAATGGACAGCCTCCTCACAAGGTTGGATGCAGAAGGATTTTACACTCAGGCGTAGGCGGACGATGGACTGGTGCTAGTGAGGGGTAAACACCTAGGGATCGTCTGCGAGCGGATGAAGCGAGCCTGTAAGATAGTAGAAACATGGTGTGGGGGACTGTCAGTAAACCCCACCAAAACAGAGCTCATTCTCTTTACCAACAGAAGGAATATCCGGGAATTCAAGCCACTCACGATTTACGGGACCACACTATCACTCAGGCAGGAGGTCAAGTACGTCGGGGTTATGTTGGACAGCAGGCTAACGTGGAAACCGCACGTTAAAAGGACAATAAAAAAAAAGAAACAGCAACACTGTGGCTACTGCGTCAAGTGGTCGGAAGTCAGTGGGGCCCAAAACCCCGGGTCATGCATTGGCTTTACCAGGCTGTCAGCAGGCCGAGGATCTCATATGGATCCGTGGTCTGGTGGCCGGCAACCGATAAGACCACTTATGTACTCAAGCTAGACCGACTGCAAAGGATGACTTGTTTGGGTACAACAGACGCAATGAGGACAACTCCTTGAGCAGCACTGAACGTCATCCTTGGACTGCCAGAGCTAGGACTTTGAGTGAAGAGGGAAGTGATGGCTCCCTATAGTAGGATGGGGGCCCAGAAGACATGGAGGAGCATGGGAATGGAAGTTGGCCACACCAGGATATCATCACTGGTGCGGTGCGAGTTACCGCTTTTATCGGCAGGGTTGACACCCACGGATGATCACCTCAGATTCCGAAGGAGCTTTGAGGTGCACGTACCGACGAGGGAAGAGTGGCTGACCAAACCGATGGAGACGCCTGGCAAAACTCAAGTCTGGTTCACAGATGGCTCCATACGGGTTCAACTGGAGCCGGAGTTTTCAGGCCTGACAGGAACACTGGCGAAGCTTTTTCCCTTGAAGGACTTGCAACAGTCTTCCAGGTGGAAATATTCGCTATCCTAGAGGTTGCCTCTAGAGACGAGGTAAAAAGAGGATTAGAGAATAACATTGTTAGCCTTGTAGCCCAATTGCTGAACAAGAGCAGGAAGGCACTGAGCACCATCGTTGGCATTTTGACAGGTCATTGCAGGCTCAACAGACACCTGCATTTGTTAGGAAAAAGTGAATCTCCCCTATGCCCCCACTGCAGAAGGGTGGAAGAAGCCTCATACCACCTGCTGGGAGTTTGCGACAGGTGGGGTCGCCTGAGAAGGAAGGTCCTAGGAACAGCCACCATCTCCAGGAAAGAGTTGGGGTACCTGAGCTGAGAAAGTCTGTTCCTATTCACGACGGAAACGGGCCGGTTTGAGTAGTTGGGTTGGCCAAGCGGGGATGGCGAAAAGGGCCACTAGGCCTACTTGCCGGGCTTTGCTCCCCCCACCTTTACCATTACCATTACCATGGATCATTGATCATTGTGATAGTCAAAGTAGTATAGTATTTATAGTATTTTTTTATAGAATCACTCTGTAAAATTTCTCTGTGAATGGCTAACTCTGTTGAGCAATAATAATAATAATAATAATAATGATTATAATGATGAACACGTTTATTATTCAAAACCCATATGTACATAAGTCCTGCATACTATTATTTTCTGAAATTTATTGGAATAAAAGGCCACATAATATGCAGCTTCCCTCATAATCGAGGGTGCTGTTGAAGCCTGCTTAATTGGGGGTAAAAAAAACAGCAATCAATGGCTAACTCACTATAAATAAATAAAGCTATCATTATTATTTTTATTGAAGGGGTCAATTGCTTGGACAGAACACTGCAGCAAAATCTTCACAAAGAACAAAGGCAATCCAACAAACTCCTTTGAATGCGGGGTTGCCCTCCAATTCCTTTTCAGGGCTGCGCAAAAATGGCCTTATCGCAAAAAAAGTTAGATTATCACCTGGGATGCAAACTCTATCCGTAGATCATGATCAGAAAATCTCTTTATTTTGTTAATGCAAGAAACCTGGCTAAAAACTGAGACTATCAGAGTCGATATCAGCCTGCATGAATCAACTACGAGAACAACGCCATCAGCTTGGTCGTTAGAGACAGCAACTGATGAGCTTCATCGATCTGAAGATAACGACTGTTCAGTAAAAAAATGCAGCCTGCTCACCTATGGCTTGCAATTGTTTCAAACAACGTATGTCTTGGCTAACATCCTGAGAATTATTACATTACAGCCATCAAATCAACTCTCTAGCCTAACTTTTGTATTGTCGACTTATTGAGAAGTTCTATGTTTTTGAGTTTCTGTGCCTTTTTATTATTCAAACTTAGTTCTTTTCAGAACATAACAAGTGTTGTCGCTATTTTTCTGCTTAAATGCTTCAAAATGTGTCGAATTCTATAAAAAAAATTGTTTAAAAATGTATTGAAGAAGGGTCGGGTGGGCATGTTCAACATCTTTTGTAATAAAATGTATTAATTCACCTACCATTTTATCAATTTTGAGTTTGAAACAGTCACTGGGAAAAGTAAAGGGCAAGATAACGCTTGTAGAGTGAATTCTTGTTTGTGCTGATTGTCTGCGTGCGCAAAAGCCCGATTCCCAATGTTTTTGTGGATTTCCTATCATTTTAATCAAATTGATGAAAAATTATGTCAACGAAAATAACAAATAATGACAATAGCTGCTTTCGGAAACACTGATCAGATTAACCCGATGATCAGCGGTTGTGTTTTGTCTCTTTTTATCCCACGTTAATTAAAAGGGACAAAACATATAGGGAATGATCGGGTCAATCGGATCAGTGTTTCCGAAAGCACCTAATTGATGACATTCAGTGCCATCAAACCATATGGACCTGGCCACGACTTACGTTCATGCATGATAGAAAAAGGAAACCACAGTCACCTGCAACCGTATTTTTTTTGAACACCGTTTATGAATCTCTTATCAAAACTAGAGGTTCGACTTGGAAAAGCGGAACTAAGCCGAAATAACCTCAAGGGTGCCAATCCCACACAAAGTACAAAGTCATCAATGATGAAAGAATCCCATGGTTTTTAAGATGCAATCAAAGTTCAAATAGCTCGAACAATAAAAATCAAATGTTGAATTAAAGCAAAAGTAGTTGAGTGTTTTTGAGAAAGATCTAAAAACTCAAAACTACTATAGACCTTCAAATAATGACATATTTTGCTGACTGATTTTCTCGTCGCGGGGATTTTAACCACTGAAAATAATAACATTCTTCAGCTAAAAAAGCGACCGCAAGTATGCTAGGCATACCAAAATCTTTTCGCAAATTGTCCGACCGGTGAATTTTTCTCAACAGCTGACCGGCTTATGGCGGGTTCTTGACATCAGAGTTCATTCTGTTTTGACATCAGAATTCATTCTGTTGATTGCAATAAGCGAAAAAATGCATCAGAAATCGAGTATTCTTTTACAAGATGGCGTCTTTCTCTCAACAATCCAATTCTTGCAATCCTCATGGGACTGTTTTTTCACTTTTAGTTTGCAATATTATTTTTGAATGTGGCTTATCATAACAAAAAGTGTTCTAAGAAGATACTCATCAATTATTTTATCTAAGAACAAAGATTTTGTGACACAATCATCTTCGAAAAAAAATCTCCATTTCAACAATGAACGCAAATGTAGTGAAGCAATGAAAATAATGATAATTATTGTGTAGATACTTAATCATTGGTTATTTTGGTACCAACCTTATTGCGGACAAAACCGAAGTCATGCGATTATTCCATTCATGTCTAATTTCAATAGAACAAATAATTTAATTTGCAAGTGTTGCTTTCGTGACATCTTTATTCACGTAATGGCAAATAAAATAACCAAATTTATCAATTTTCTTCTAAACATTCTAGATTTTTTTCTCAGTTCATTCAAATTTATATTTCTTATAAGAAACCAGGGTTCAATGAATTATGGGATTTACCAGAACACTTTCAATGGTTTTTTGATTTCCAATATTTGTGATAATCTCATGAACATTGTAGTTAATTGAAGGCAAGTTCAGTTGATAATCGTCAAGTTCATCATATTTATTGTTTTTAGTTAGAAAATAATAAAACAAAACAGACTTATGAAAGGCTTGTTCAGTGAAATTTTAACAACGATGTTTTTTGGCATTATTATGTTACATCACACACCAATAACACATTAACAAAATTTCAGCTCGATTGCATGAAAATTAAAAAACTCACGGGCCTTCAAATATCAAAATATTTTTAGCGTCGCTGTGGAGTCACTGCATCTCTCGCTTCAACACCGGCTACCGGTTGAGCACGGCACGCATAAGTTTAAAATCGTTTTTTTGGATAGTTTATTGTTTTGGTCATAATTCTATCGTTCTGGGTTTTGTTGATTTGTGATGGAAAAATGTGTGATGCGGACAGACAAATATTTCAAACTGACAATTGAAAACATCGCTTGTATCGACCGGCGACACTGTTCAGTATTCACTCAAAACCGGTTAGACAAGACCAGTAAAGTGACGTCATCGGTTAAGCTCGGAGCGTTTCAAATTTGCAAAGTTTTGATAATCTATTTAAATATGAAAACGGGCTCATAAAATCATGAAATTTTGCACAAGTGCTACACTACTACAATACGCTTTTTCAGAATAATACGTTATGAACAAAAACTGAACGAGCCTTTCAAGTAAGTAGGCATAAAAAATAGAAAAAAAAGAGATCGTGTGATTACTGGACATAATGGAAAGAGAACCTAAATGAATTATCATAAAAGGTGTTGAGATTACATTCTGATAAATGAATTAAACTCAAGTTCATCAACTGAACACCTTGTAATTTAAGTACTTGTACTTGTGAATCTAATTTCAAGACAAAAACTGAAAATGAACATGGTTCCACAACGGCTTGGTTTTTTCCACTTATTTTATTTTTTTCAGGGAACTAGGTTGATATTTTGAATTTATTGTCAATAATATTCTCAGTATCCCAAATTTTGTCCTATTGCCATGCTACCTAACAAAAAAATAAGCAAAAAAGAAAATAAAATAGTTCTACTGGATGCCCTATATCTCAGAAACCAAGCTATTGTGGACTCATCTTCATATGAATGTTTTGTTGTGAAATTATTCAAAGATTCATTCATTAAAGATTTACAGGCACTCAATTCACATCAAGCAGTCAAAAACAAGAAAAGAACAAAGTAAGGCTCAAGTAATGGAGAAATGAACAGATGCATCACAAGAATTTGTTGTTTCTACTCAACATAGTATGAAAAAGTTAAATCGGAAAAGCCCGTGTTCTGTGAAAGCGCCGTTTCATTTTGGCAAAATTCAAGGCCGATCGAACGTTTCGAGGCACGAGAAAACTTTAATACGTGGAAATTTGCAGTTGAAGCTTACTTGGGATGGACAATCTGCAAAAATGTTCAAATGACTTGAAATTTTATACGAGGCATTTTGAAGGCAATTTGACCCTGATCACATTTGCCGAGTTTTAAATGTCTGCCATAATTCCTTTTGTTATGACAAAAATTGTTTTTTATTTTTGTTTATTGAATAAATGATGAACCGCAAAAGCTTACCTCTCCTAACTAAGAGGATATGTTAAGGGACAGGAGATCCTCAAAATAAGCTTTTACTCAATCTTTTTGGTGGGGATATATTTGACCCAATTTTTCTTGTGTTTGGGCGGCGGGATTAAAATATGTTTTAACATTCTGAGACGATTTTAGTCATTAGTCCCTCGTTAATTTTTTGAAATCTAAGGACCAGGTAATCAGAATGTTCAAACCTTATGCGGAAAATCACACTGTCAGAAAAATTACGTATGTACCGACAATGGAGGAGAGTACTGCAACAAAAGGTTGAGTGAGTTTCTGAATTCGTCTGGGATTTTACATCAGACACACGATGTTCAATCCTCCTTATTTCCCGGAACAAAATGGAGAACCAGAACGCCTGAACAGATCGCTCCTGGATCATGCTATATGTTTGCTCATAGAGTCAGCGCTCCCAACTGTTTTTGAGGCGATGTGCTACTTATCTTTTGAACAGGTCACTGTGCAAGCCTGTTGCTACCACTCCGGATCAAATATGGTCAGCCAAGAAGCCTACTCTCCATCATTCTAATATTTGTTTGTGTGGCGTATGCGCACATCTCTGCACCAGAACGATCACAACCCAGTCAACGATCTATTCCCAGTGTACCTGTAGGTTATTGCGAACCCCAAGAGAAAGATTACCTCTATATACATCGATGTGAAGTTCTCGGAGGCTAAGTAAGGTATTTCGTTGTTTGAAAAGTGATCCAGAAATACTGATGGGAATCTTCATGGGTTGCCAGAAGAATTTGAAGCTGATGAAAGTAAGGGTATTGCTTCGGATTTGATGGATTCATTTGATGATAATGATGTTAAGTTGTTGCACTTCCAAAATTACCCTAAAATGTCTTCTGATTCCGAAAATATTCCTTCAATAGCGTCAAGTGTAGATGATGATTGGTTATTTGACTCGAATTTAGATACATCAACGATTGTCACAGGACGGATACCTAACAGTGCTACAGCTAGGAAGCAGAGACAACAAAAACCTTCAATTGCTTTGGAAGATTTTGTGAACTATCAAGCCTCCTCTTCCGAGGTGCAGACCCAATATCTCATGAAGATGCGCTGAATCGTGAAGAGAATGATTTATGGATTGCTGCCATGGGTCGAGAATACAAGTTTCAGATGGACAATAATAAGACTTGATATTTGGTCGAACTTCCTGCCTTGAAAAAAGCCTTTGAGAGCAAGTGAGTATTTTGGACTGAGAGAGATTTGTGTGGAAAATTGGCAAGTCAAAAAGCGCGAATTGTAGTCGAGGGATTGGCTCAAATGTGAGACTTTTAATAAACTGAACGATTTTGATGAGATCAGTATCATACGGCAGATAGAGAATTATCAAAAGCAACTTACCCTTTGTCCCCTGGTGATTGTGTTCCAGAAGGATCACGGTGGCATCCTTGGTTCCCAACTGTGGTAAGTGAGTTACCTGAAGCTCCTTGGATGCCGCTATACAGGTCCGTGTTCGATCTGGTCCTCCATGGCCAGTGTAGATGGTCATACCGGTGGACTGTCGGCCTCTGATGTTCTCTGAAGCAGTAAGGCACTTGGATTAGAACAACTTCACCCCTCCTATCTGCCATGACGCTCACCAACTCAGCGGTTGCGTCTCGGCTTTGTCTGAGATTAATCTAACTTACCCGTATAGTATCCATTGCGAGGCAGTAATGCATTGGGGCCTCCTTCTACAGGCCTGTCGGCTCCTTCCTTTTCTCCAGGGGTTTGGAGGTTATCGATGTTGTGGGCTGGGCGGGTCTTCGTTGGGGGTTATCCCTGAAGAACCTCATCGAAACCAGTTCGAAGAACATGGTCCAACTCACTGCATCGAGCCTTTTTGTCGTCTCCCGACTCACTAGGAAGACGAGACGCCATTTCCCTGGGGTTCCCTTAGTTTCTAGGTGGTGCCAGCAAGTGGTACCTAGAGACCTGTTCTGGAGATCCAGCATCTCCAGGATCGTCCTGGCCTCGGGTTGGTCCTGGCTTCTGATCGTGAACGCGATCTTGACGGGACGAGGGGCTCCCGTGGCTCGGTAAGCCTTGAAAGCCTTGCCACCGCTGACTAGAGGCGGACATGTCGTCAGCAGCCAGTCGCGAGAGGTATCGTCCTCAGCCGTCACCAGGAACCAACCGTTCTCCTGAAGACCCGAATTCCGGAACCACAGTTCGGGGCCTCGGGGGCTTTCCGCGGGGCCCGCCATGGTCAGCCTCATCTGAGTAATGAGGCGTCCTGGGATCTCCGCCGCTTCCTCTGGTGTAACTGTGGTGACTTCTTCCTCCGGGAGAATATTCACCTCATTTGCCCTCCCGACCGCTGAGCGATAAGAGCCAGTGGCTGGGTCCGCAGGCGTCGACCGCGTCAAGCTCGGTCTGTTCCTCAGAAGAGGAGATCTGCCCGAGCCCTCGACCCGGCCAGCGACCTTCTGGCTCCCACCCCTAGGTCTCTTTGCACGTCTCTTGGTGGGCGTCACCTTATCTGGACGCTCCCTTTTTCTCCCAACTTCGATGTCTCTGTGCGTGGATGGCCCTGGTTCATCTCTACAAGAGGCCGTGCACTCAGGGAAGTCGACGTGTTTTAGCTATTTAGCTGCACGTCCAGCGTCCGTGCGTCGTGGGCCCCTTGTGGGGCGTCGCTGCGCAGGAGTCTTCTTTACCTTTTCGAGTCTTGAAGATTCGCGAGCGTTGGCGTCTTGAGGAGTAAGCTGGCCGGCTACTGCCTGCTGTTCCCCCTTTTGCCTCTGCTCCTCCCTGCGCTTCTCGGTCCTTTCCCCATTTCTCCTTATCTTCCTCTCCATCCTAAGTCTCTCGCGTTCCTCCGGCGTAAGCTCACACCGGACTTTTGAGGGTCCGACAAGCTCAGCTTCGGGTACCCCCTTTTGGGTACTTTTGCGGGGTATCTCCATTATTCTTATAGATAGAAAGTTGCGGTTTTCGCGACAGTGTGCTACTTTTTCGTAAAACTGAAGATGCCGTTAACAAAATTTTCATAGCCCTTTTAGTTTTCAAGATACAGGGCTAAACTGAAAATGTTGCATTTTAAGGTACCCCTAGTATCCAAACTATCAGATAAGTTATGAAAAATGTGAAAACTGTTTCTTATATAACTTTTCCCGTAGCACTTGATTCTGCCTATAACTTTTTGACCTGACTCCGTATACTAATTCCGAAGGCAGAATCGAGTTCCACGGGAAAAATATTTAACTTTCAATTTTGCCTCCGGAATTAGTATACGGGATCAGGTCAAAAAGTTATCGGACCCAACTTTATTTTTTTAGATGGAACACCCTGTATTTTTATAGTCCATGAGATTTGTCTTTTCTTTACCTTTTCAAAAATATGTAAGAGTATGCACTTTTGAAAAAAAAAATTTTATCCTATAACTTTTTGACCTGACCCTGTATACAAATTCCGGAGGCAAAATTGAAAGTTATATATTTTTCCCGTGGAACTCGATTCTGCCTTCGGAATTAGTATACGGGGTCAGGTCAAAAAGTTATAGGCTAAACATTTTTTTTTTAAAGGTGTATAGTCTTATATATTTTTGAAAAGGTGATGAAAAGACAAATCTCATGGACTATAAATATACATGGTGTTCCATTAAAAAAAATAAAGTTGGGTCCGATAACTTTTTGACCTGACCCCGTATACTAATTCCGAAGGCAGAATCGAGTTCTACGGGAAAAGTAATACAGGAAACAGTTTTCACATTTTCCATAACTTATCTGATAGTTTAGATACGAGGGGTACCTTAAAATGCAACATTTTCAGTTTAACCCTGTATCTTGAAAATGAAAAGGGCTATGAAAATTTTGTTAACGGCATCTTCAGTTTCACGAAAAAGTAGCACACTGTCGCGAAAACCGCAACTTTCTATCTATAAGAATAACGGAGATACCCCGCAAAAGTATCCAAAATGGGACACCCTGTACATACAAGACATGATGGCGGCCCTAAGAAAACAATGCATTATGTCCGCATTTTATCGAATTACTGACTTCGTTCAGGGATATTCCCACGGACAGATGGTGATTTCAACCACTGGCAAGTTTGTCTATAACTCTCCTAGGCTATTAGATATAATTGTTTTGGATTCAAATGGTTAAAAAATATGCAAACTTTGGCAATAATTTATCGAAATGGACATGCACTCAGGGCGCATCAATTTTCTGCAAGTATTTTTCCGATAATCCCGATAATATACAGAAAAGATTTCTTCGCAGTTAAATTTTTCTCCAATGAGCAATGAACAACTACGTGAATATTATACCTAGTATGACGGCATAATAGTTTCGTCACCACGACACCGTGACCAAATTCAAACTCCATTATCCACACGTGCACGCTGTGCCATGATTCTTTATCCTTGTCTGTTTCACACTTATATGCAGAAATATTTTTCCTGTCTTTGTTTTTCTACAGGTAACAGTTAAAATAGCTATTCACCTAACAAGTGCGGAAAATTAGTTTTTACGCACGAGTCTGCCGTTCACCGAACGACGCGAAGCGGAGTTCGGTGAAGCAGCCGAGGGCGGAAATAGCTATTTACCTAACAAGTGCGGAAAATTAGTTTTTCCGCAAGAGTCTGCCGTTCACCGACCGACGCGTAGCGGAGTTCGGTGAAGCAGCCGGGGGCGGAAAAACATTTTCCGCAAGTGTTAGGTACAATAGTTTTTTTACAGACGTGCGGAAATAAGGATATAATTCGTAATTTAAAAGTTTCTGATGCAACTAATGACAAATAAATAATAATGAATGTCGAAGTATGTAACTAAGCAACCATAGTTACCTGGAAACCTGGTTGCTGTTTGCTTATGATATTGTTAATTTTGACATACCCGTGCGGAAAAATTTTTCCGCACGGAAATGTCGTGCGGTAAAATTTTTCCGCACTGGTGCGGGAAATCTGATTTTCCACACGGATATCGGTGCGGAAAATTGATTTTCCGCACGGCTGTCGGAAAAACATTTTCCGCAAGTGTTAGGTACAATAGTTTTTCTACAGACGTGCGAAAATAAGTATATAATTCGTAATTTAAAAGTTTCTGATGCAACTAATAACAAATAAATAATAATGAATGTCGAAATGTGTAACTAAGCGACCATACGTCGATGTAATTAGCAAATTACGTATCTCCAGATGACTAAACTTTTCAGGAGGAGAAAAAAACTATTTTAAAAGAAATTGCATAGAAGTATTAAGATAAGACAAGTTTTATTACACAAAACTTTTATTTTTAAACACATTTTACATGTAAAAAAAAGAAAAATATAATCCCAGGTATAAAAAAATGGAGTTACGACATTTTCCAAACAAAATTAACATACTTTTTGGAGATAAGTAAAATGCGATCTCATAATGTCGTACTGATTAACTCAAAACAATAATGACTTTGTCTTACAAATGAGGCAAGTTATCATAGAAGCTATGATAATCTGGTTCCAAGCTTCTTTTCAGTTGCTGTAAATGTTGAAACTTTTCTTTTTTTATCTTTATCTTTTCTTTATGTAACAAAACCATGGAATCAAATGGAATACTTTTAGCTTTCGGGTTGATTCGGACAGGTAACTCAATCCATTCCAAACTTGAATGTCGTAACTTATAGAATATTGTATATTAAAGGGCCTTGATGTCTACAACCACAGGATCACCCACTTTTTTCCTGGTCTAATTGAAGAAAAAAAGTTTAGGGACCCATCAATGTTTTTGAAAAATGTATGATCCAAGTATTTTACAAAATAAGGAGATTTTTCACAAGCAGTTTTACAAATATTCACATAATCGGCAGGTACATTTATGTTTTTATTTCTGATTTTGCGTTCAATTGTTGAATGCATGCTATCAGATTCCATTTGTGTATGTCCTTTGAATAAATATTTTTGAATAATAGTTACATTTTTTTGAATCGCTAAATTAAATAGTGCGTTGGACAACACTGCGTTGCGATTCTGATAGTTGCAACCATCACTGTATAGGATGTATTCAACACTGTTTTCGGACGTGTGACAATCAATAAATTTGGAAATAAAGCTAACTATGATTGACGAAAATTCATTGGATCCCAAAGTACCCTCTGATTCGTTCCATAGATAACAATATCCTTGAAGCCGTTTTACATCACAGACCGTAAAGTTATGAACTGCCAATTTAGTTTTGTAGTTTAGCGATGAGACGTTTGATTTAGGGCATAACAGAACTGATTGTAGGTCCATTGTGAAGACCTCGTCACTTGACAATTTATCTTTAGCCTTTTCTGATCGTGCTTCTTCCTTCAAAGTAATATGATGGTTATATTCAATTTCAGATAAATTGTGAGTCTCAAATGCAACACAAATATCGCATCTGTCTTTCTTGGGCCTATGAAATGACAAATTCATTTCATCAAATGTCTTTGAAAATGTGGCACGATAGAGTGGATTTACGTTATTGGTTTGACAAAACCTGTTGTGGACTGTAGACTTGTATTTCTTGTGTTTTCTTGTATTCAAACACCGATTTGTGTAAACTTGACTATTTAATTCAAAAAACAACTATTTTACATGGATAAATAAAAAAAAAAGTAGATCAGCTCGTTGCCTCTCTTGTTCGTCTTTTTCAATATGGCCAGCTTCCTTCCCCATTTGATGCGCGCGTCAATCGACATGCTCGGAGTTCTGTGCAGCGTTGCCAGAATGCTAAATTGGCCGGAACATGCCCCCCGCCTTGAAAGGGCTGCGCTTTCAATCATCTACTGGAAGTAGACAAACTCTGGGGAAGCTCCTCTTCACCACCCCAGTGCTGGTTCGGACAGATGCGATTCTGGTGACTCCGTCGGATCCTGGATGAAGCTGTACAATGCGACCAAGTCGCCACTGGGTAGGCAAGGTTTGATCATCCTTGAGCAGCACCATGAGACCTTCGGTCAGTTCGCCTTTGCTGCTCGTCCATTTTCGTCTCTGCTGTAGTTCAGACAAGTAATCATTATGCCAGCGTTTCCAAAAATGCTGACAAATCCTTTGCACCAACTGGTACCTGGTCAAGCCATTGAGTTTCTCTTCTTGCAAGTTTTCGTCCGGAGCGGCAACCAAAGGTTTGCTGATAAGGAAATGAGCTGGGGTTAAGGGAGTAAGGTCATTTGGATCCGACGATAGGGGACAGAGAGGCCGAGAGTTTAAGATCGCTTCTATTTGCCATAAGGCCGTGGAAAACTCTTCAAAGGTAAAGTGGGCATTTGCAAGTACACGCCTTAAATGGTGCTTTATACTTTTAACACTACTTTCCCATAGACCCCCCATGTGTGGTGAATAAGGACAAATAAACTTCCATTCCATTCCCTCTTTAATCATCGAGTCAGTTAACTCCCGTTCATTCGACTCCAAAAACTCCCGAAGCTCGCGATTGGCCCCTACGAAAGTAGTTCCGTTATCGCTTACTATCTTGAATGGTTTTCCCCTTCTGGAGATGAAACGTCTCAAGGCTTGTAAGAAGGACGCGGTACTCAAACTAGAAATCAATTCGATGTGCAAAGCTTTCGTAGCAAAGCACACAAAAACTCCAACATAGCACTTCTCAAGGCTACAATTACCACGACCCCTTCCCAATCCCCGTCGTACTAGAAATGGTCCTGCATAATCAAGTCCAGAAACATGAAAGGGCGTAGAGAGGACCAAGCGGTCACGAGGCAAATTAGCCATGATTGGCTGTACAAAGTCAGGTTTGAAGCGAAAACATCGAACGCATTTTTTGACCGTCGCTCGCGCTAGATTGCGACCGGATATTGGCCAGTAGTCTTCACGTATTGCAGAAAGTAACGCTTGTGGTCCGCTGTGCATTAAGCGCAAGTGCTCATGAGTAAAGAGTAATTTCGTGAAGTGATGCTTAGAATGCAAAACAATGGGGTGTTTCCTATCTACAGAAAAATCTGAGAGCTCCAATCGACCACCCACTCGTATGATGTTGTCTTGGTCTAAATATGGCGCTAAACTAACGATCTTACTTTTGCTATTCAAAGGCCTCTTATTTATTAAATCAGAGTAATCATCTGGGAAGGATTGTTTTTGAGCGGTTCTTACTAAAATTTTCTTGGCACGATGTATCTCGGAAACGCTAAGCGGACCCTTTCTCCGAGAAGAAAACCTCATCATATAAGCAGTGACGCGGTTCATGCGCACAAACTGGGAAAACCTTTCAAAAGGAAACTCGCTCAGTATAATGGCTGAATTTACTAGCGCTGATGGGGATTTCAGCTCCGGAATCTCATGTAGCCTGCACTGGAATACAGGCCAATCCATAGGTGGTCGTCTTAGGTAGTCTGGTCCTTGCCACCACTCATCAGTTGTCAAAATCCGTTGCGGGTGTAGGCCTCTGGTTATGTGGTCAGCTGGGTTGCTCAGCGTAGGAACATGCCTCTAGTTGTTCACATCACTTAAAGCTTGTATGGTTGCTACTCGGGTGGCTACAAAGGTTTTAAGCAAGTTTGGGCTGGTCTGAATCCAAGCGAGGGTAATAGTTGAATCTGTCCAAAGGGTACAACTCTCAAACCTAATGGTCATGGATTCTTGAACCTTGGGCTAGTAACAACGCACCACATAGTTCCAACCTTGGAACGCTCAAAGTCTTGATTGGCGCTACCTTAGATTTCGCGCACAAAAGTTTTATTTTGATATCGCCATTCGCGTCGACGCTGCGCACATACAAACAAGCACCATATGCTTGCTCCGAAGCGTCGGAAAATCCTTGCAACTCGACTCGTTTCACATTTTGGCATACTACATGACGTTCAATAGATAGATCATTCAAACTAGGCAGACTGTCCTTGAACTGGTGCCATTGGGTAGCTAAATTATCTGGAAGCGGTTCATCCCAAGACAGCTTGCAACACCATAACTTTTGCATTAAAAGTTTGGCGATGATAATGCACGGACTAAGCAATCCTAATGGATCGAATATTTTAGCCGTGAGGGACAGTATCGCACGCTTTGTGGTCTTGCGCTGATCAGGAATATGGTCAATGCTATAAAAAAGTTTGTCGTTATTACAAGACCACGTCAAACCCAAAGTTTTAGCTTTCTCGTCGGGACCAAAATTCGAAATTCCGCATGAACTATCCTGGCTTTCGATATCTTTGAGAATTTCTGGTTCGTTGGAGTACCACTTGCGTAGCTCGAAGCAGTCACCTTTCAAAATGCGAGAAATTTCTTTGCAAATATACTTGGCTTGTTCTATGGTATTGGCACCGAAAAGCAAATCGTCTACATAAAAACAACGCCTGATGATGTTGGCTACATCGGGAAGTGATTCCTCGCACTCGTTCGCCAGCTCAAACAAACAACGAATGGCTAGGAAACTGGCACTGGCATGACCATACGTCACGGTATTCAAAGTGTAAACTTTAAGCTCTTCTGTGGGCTTAGCTCGCCAAAATATCTTCTGGAGATTCCTCTGCTCTGGGTTCACCAATATTTGCCGATACATCATTTTACAGTCTGCCGAGACCACGTATCGATTCTGGCGAAATCGTAAAATGATTGAAAATAATTCGTCTTGCAACACTACCCGAAGTTTGGTAGTGAGACTGTCGTTTCTCCAAACCCCATGGTGCGGCGTAAAATACTCAACTTGTGTCGCAGAGGTGTCCGATTGTGACAAACTCATATGGCCAAGGTCCTGGTACTCTTTCATGAAATGAATGTATTGATCCCTTAAGGACGGATTTTTAAGAAGTTTTCGCTCCGTACCGTAAAACATTTTTTCTGCTCTTGAGCGTGACTCTCCCAAACACTCCGCTGATCGCTTTAACGGCAGTGTTACTATGAATCGACCATCTTGCTCCCTACGTGTCGTTTCGGAGAAAATCCTCTCGCACTCTATTTCGTCCTTGGAAAGCGGCTTTACAGCTCCCAGCTCCTCGATCTTCCAAAATTTTGTCAGAGTACTTTGCAAATCTTGATTTGTACTTAGATTACAAAAAATTTGTTGGTTGCCGCGTTTTGGTCTGGCTGTCCCGATTTGTCCAGCAACAATCCAACCTAGCACAGTGTCTTGAAAGATAGGGCAATTTCTGGTACTTTACAGTTGGCCGGGTTTCAAAAGTTCCCAAAACAAATCCCCCCCGATTAGGATGTCGACAGGACCTGGCTTGTTAAACTCTTCATCGGCAAGGCCTTAATTTTTGGGAATGTTGAGTGAAGCGAAGTCAATGCTACAACCAGGCATAGCGCTTGTGATTTCAGAAAGTACGTAACACGTGAGTTTAGCGTGGAAATCATGTCGTAAGGAACTTAGCCGAACATTGCACTTTTTGCGAATCTTGGAGACAACATTTGATACCCCAAAGACGTTTAAATCTGTACTAATCGCATTAAGCCCTAGTTCTTCAAATAGACGCGTCGTTATAAATGAAGACATCGATCCAGAATCGAGGAGTGCTCGTGCGATGCGAGGCCTACCCCATTTATCCATAATCTGAACTTGTGCTGTGGATAATAGTACGGTGGAGCTGCTCGTGTGCTGATATGATACGCTGCTACTCAACGCGACTTTGTATTGCTGAAACTCGCTAGAACCTGTGCCATCCAAGATTTCGACCTTTGAAATACCCGCCGAATCATTATTGTCTTGGTGAAGCAGTGTATTATGCCACGCACGACATAGCCTGCATGGACCCGACTTGCACTGCTTCGCTGGATGTTGACGCAAACAATTGAAACATAGTTTCATTTTCTTGACGAAGTCATGCCGCTTCTCTATGGACAAAGTACGAAAACTAGCACACGTGTAAATAGAATGTTCCTTTTTACAGTAATAACATAAAAGTGTCGATGTAACTAGCGACCTAGTGCCGTCGTCACGCGGTTTGTTTCTTCTACCTGATTTATCATCCGTACTTTCTTTTGCGCCTGTCTTATATTCCAGTGTTTCTAGAATGTCGGCACGATGCTTCAAAAAACTTTTCAAATTCTCTAGCGAGGGCGAATCAAACTCACTTGAATATTTTTCCCATTCGTTTAGGGTGATTTGATCTAGCTTGGATGTTGTCATAAAAATAAGCAAAGGATCCCAATTATCAATAACCTGATCTAACTGCTCGAGGGACCGAAGATGCTTGGAAATATCGTCTACTAACTTGCGAATTTTACTGGATGATTCTCTTGTGATTTTCTCTAATGCGAATAGAGCCTTTATGTGATTGTGAAATAGTAGTTTTTTGTTATTGTAACGATCGTTAAGGGCTTGCCATGCTACATTATATCCACCGGGCAAAAACTCGACTGATTTGATAACCTGGGCCGCGTTGTCCTCTAACGACGCCCTTAAATAGTGAAATTTTTGAATCGATGATAATGACTCACTTTCGTGTACAAGGGATTGGAAAGTCTCTTTAAATTCCAACCAGTCGTTAAACGAGCCTTGAAACTTCGGAAGAGAAATAACTGGTAATTTGACCCCCCCGAGATTATCTTTTGAACTTACAGATGCCCCTGCACTTTCATGCACTGAACCGTCGTCTTTATGCATGACCAAAGGCGATTTTTCTATGATATTTTTCGCGGTAGCTGTAACAGCAAAATACGCTTCGTCAAAATTGAAACGCTCTGTATATTGCCCGTCTAATTGGGCCAAAGGAATCCCTAACTCGATCTCATCTTGTACTTGACAAAACTCTTGATAGACGCTCTCTATGCGTACCAATCTATCGCACACTTGTATAATGTCGGTTTCATTTAAAACCTTTTCCTTGTTTTTGTCTACAAATTTGTCAAAATGAGTAAGAGCTGCCTTGAGAGCTCCCCTTTTTCTTGTTAGCCCTTCTACTTCCGCCATTTCTAGCTTATGCGTAAAAAAATACAAAAATTCACTCAACCAATCTTAAACTCTCAACAAATGAAATGGTATAGGAAAATTGGAAATAATGGAAAGCTCTGACCTTTTTCTCCGTTCCATAAGCATGGGCTGCGTGCTTTTCTTGTACTTGGTACCTCTTGCCTGCTACAACTGCCGACTGATTCCCAGACGTTGACTGGTTTTCTGGTTTTCACTAGCGCCGACAGGAAGCCTTGTCTGTTTTCTCGAATCACTAGCACGAAATCGGTGTTCAATTCACTGGTTTTCTCGTCTTATGTGGCTCGATTGGACCATGTTGTGGACTGTAGACTTGTATTTTTTGTGTTTTCTTGTATTCAAACACCGATTTGTGTAAACTTGACTATTTAATTCAAAAAACAACTATTTTACATGGATAAATAAAAAAAAACGTAGATCAGCTCGTTGCCTCTCTTGTTCGTCTTTTTCAATATGGCCGGCTTCCTTCCCCATTTGATGCGCGCGTCAATCGACATGCTCGGAGTTCTGTGCAGCGTTGCCAGAATGCTAAATTGGCCGGAACAAAAGACTTTCTGATATTCTTTGAACAGCTGTGATTTGGATTCCCATATTGGTTCTAGATATAATTTTGTTGAACTAGCACGGCAATAGTGCGAATCAAGTTTTGGAAGACTCTCAAGAAATGCCTGCAAATTTTTGGTTTCAACATTCTTACGGTGTTCAACGACATCCTCTACGACATTTCGAGTATTGGATAAACGCACCCATTTTTCGACCGCGACCTCACCAAGACCTAATGTTTGTAAAAACATTTTTTTACATACTCTAATTTGACTACCCCTTATTTTCAAAAAAAATTCTGTTGATGATGAATTCCTGGAAACTTCTTCAGTACCTCTCTTTCTACACGTAGGTTTCACGTTGGTGAGCGTGCACACAAACATTTTCTTTTCCTTCCATGTCAGCTTCCAAAATGTCTCGAATATTGTCCTCCGGTCATCTTCCGTTATAGATCTACATTTGTGCTTGCAGTTTTTATTCTCACTTAGTTTGCACATGCATGGTGGTTTTAGTTCTTTTCTTGACTTTTTCATGTCGTATTTCCATGTCCCTTCAATTTTTTTTTTGCCATAATATTCTTGTCCCGACTCCCTCATTTGGCAATTTTTATCCCGTTCCCATCTCTTAGAGTCTTTATCACACCTTAGACTCTTGCGTTTTTTGCCTGTTGCTTCCTCATAAAACGATTCTTCTTTTGGAGTGTCAAAATCATTATTTTCGGATTCTCCATAGTCCTCTCCGGTTTCGCCACAATCATTAGACTGGCGTTCAACTTCAGAGTCATCCTCACTTGAAGTTTGCTCATGTGACGGAGTATAGTCCAAATCGGAACTTTGTGTTGTGTCCTTCATTTCACTGACACGATGGGTGACAGAGATATTAGAATAGTCTGCAGAGGTTGCCTGTTCTTCTGGTCCATTACCGGAAGCTTCAACACTTCGAACAATATAGTTCTCTATTGATTCATCAATGAAAACAAAATCTTCGCTTGTAGCACTCGAGATAAAATTGTGCATATTATTATTATTCAGTGTCGTATCATTATTTTTTGCCTCTGTTCCGTCGAAATCTTCATATACGGAGACATTTTCTGAAAGAAAAGCACCTCTGTAAACCAAGTCTGAAAATACAGCAAAAGGAACAGAAAAAAGTTACCAGTTCAGAAAAAAAAATTGAGATAAAATAAATAAGTATCATTTTACAGTTTTGAAAAAAAATAAAAATCCCCGATAATTATTACGGCTTACCTATACAACTGTTGAAATTTGACAATGGTAAAATAATATTATCATCTTGCCCCTTTTCTATACCATCAGGAATGTCAGTGGTTGATATTTGGGTGTTTTCTGAAAATAGTTTGAAATTTTTCACTGTGAAGGTTTTTCTTAGGCAACTAGATTAAAAAAATATTATGTATTTTTTCCCAAATAACAAAAAAATACCTGCACAATCCTCGACACAATCAAAGGCATTGGCGACATCCTCATCAGTGGTATTTTTAACCAAGCTTAAGCTCAGTATTTTCAACGTGCGTGATGACATTATGTCTTTAACTATAAGTGAAAACATCAATTATTATAATCATAGATAATAAAGTATCAATTCGCTGGAATTTTATTATAATTGTTTTTTAATAGTTATACTATTACTAGAACAGAATGAAATTTGAATGTTCGCAAATGATGTATCTCCATGATATCAAATCATCGAGGTACCAGGAAAATTGCGTATCTCCATAGAAAAGGTTATGACTTCAAATTAACCAATCAATTAACATTTCATTACGATAGAGGTCACGCATAATTGTGTTTTATTATTTGACTTACCTTTTTCTGTCGGAAAAACTTTATATTGAATCACATTGAACACCGAAACATACACACAAGCCTAGCTGTCGTAGGTGCCCGACGTAATGCATGTGGACTGACAGGAGATACGAAAATTGTCAATCAAAATTTGGCGCGCTGGAGTTACGAATTTTTCCGAATAGCATTTATTTAATGAAGTCAGTTGAACTGGAGTTAGGAAATAATTCAGCACATTCGGTCAATTTTTTTCTAATAGATGGTGCGAAAATCGTATTTTCGTCCAATAATGGAGTTACGCACTTTGCTAATTACACCGACGCATAGTTACCTGGAAACCTGGTTGCTGTTTGCTCATGATATTGTTAATTTTGACATATCCGTGCGGAATATTTTTCCGCACTGGTGCGGGAAATCTGATTTTCCACACGGATATCGGTGCGGAAAATTGAATTTTCCGCACGGCTGTAGGAAAAATAGGTTACATTGAGGACCAACATACGGTCAGATGTTCCACATTTTGACGTGAAACAGGTTAAAAGTTCCTCTATTCGCCTTTGACCTAGTGTTTGGCAAGAACCTATCGACCTATTTATTTATTACTTCCAAATTACTTCATTTATTCTTCCCGCATAGGGAGATATGTAGACAAATGTCGGTAATTTTGTCCTATTCATAACTGGACATTGCTATTGGTATTGGTATACGTGGGGGAAAACCACTGTCCGGCGAAAAGGCCTTAAAGGCTGTTTTCGCCAACCCCAGGACCATTGCAGCTCTAAGTTGATGATGGAGAACATGACCTCGTTATATATTTGAACTAGCGGGACCAATTAATTTAGGCTAATTATTTAAACTTCTTGACTGTCAGTAATTGATAATACTGCAGTCTACTCAGTAACGTTAGCCAATGAGAGTACCACTGAATGTCGAACCGAAATAATTCCTGCTCATATCGGGACTCGAACCCGATCACCGCGAACTACCTCTCCGGTGACTTTCGTCGGATGGCGCCATAGGCCTAAGACCATTCAGCCACCTAGTCGCTCATAACTGGACATAATTGTCTCTGGACCTATTCTTTGTCAACATTTACAGTACTCTTAACAAATATTAGTGATGTGTGTCTAAAAAGTGGTGAATGTATAGTACTGACAGTGATCCAAGTTATTGTCTTGAGTGAACAACTCCCATGTTGAATCTTTTATTCTTCTGTATGTGCTATCTTTACGTTACTCTAATTGGTAAGTTTTTCTTATCCCAACTATGTACACAAACTTATATCCATGTTTTTCCAATACTTATAGTCTTTTCTGAAGAAGGAACAAATTAGTTCCGAAAGCTCGAATAAACAATAAATGAGAACCCACGCTTCGTAGACCGCTCATTTTGACTGCTCCCCACCACCTTTTGCTTTGAAAATATGCTAACACACATCGATTAGTATTTTGCACCCATTTTGATTTTATACAGGGTGTCCGAAATTTGGGATATGACGTCTCCGCTTTTTTTTTAATGGCAGCCCTGATTTTTTTACTTTTTTCAAAGAGTAAATCAAGATACATGAGTGCTAAATTTCGAATCCCTACTCTTTTATTCTATTCATATACGGAGACATTTTCTGAAAGAAAAGCACCTCTGTAAACCAAGTCTGAAAATACAGCAAAAGGAACAGAAAAAAGTTACCAGTTCAGAAAAAAAAATTGAGATAAAATAAATAAGTATCATTTTACAGTTTTGAAAAAAAATAAAAATCCCCGATAATTATTACGGCTTACCTATACAACTGTTGAAATTTGACAATGGTAAAATAATATTATCATCTTGCCCCTTTTCTATACCATCAGGAATGTCAGTGGTTGATATTTGGGTGTTTTCTGAAAATAGTTTGAAATTTTTCACTGTGAAGGTTTTTCTTAGGCAACTAGATTAAAAAAATATTATGTATTTTTTCCCAAATAACAAAAAAATACCTGCACAATCCTCGACACAATCAAAGGCATTGGCGACATCCTCATCAGTGGTATTTTTAACCAAGCTTAAGCTCAGTATTTTCAACGTGCGTGATGACATTATGTCTTTAACTATAAGTGAAAACATCAATTATTATAATCATAGATAATAAAGTATCAATTCGCTGGAATTTTATTATAATTGTTTTTTAATAGTTATACTATTACTAGAACAGAATGAAATTTGAATGTTCGCAAATGATGTATCTCCATGATATCAAATCATCGAGGTACCAGGAAAATTGCGTATCTCCATAGAAAAGGTTATGACTTCAAATTAACCAATCAATTAACATTTCATTACGATAGAGGTCACGCATAATTGTGTTTTATTATTTGACTTACCTTTTTCTGTCGGAAAAACTTTATATTGAATCACATTGAACACCGAAACATACACACAAGCCTAGCTGTCGTAGGTGCCCGACGTAATGCATGTGGACTGACAGGAGATACGAAAATTGTCAATCAAAATTTGGCGCGCTGGAGTTACGAATTTTTCCGAATAGCATTTATTTAATGAAGTCAGTTGAACTGGAGTTAGGAAATAATTCAGCACATTCGGTCAATTTTTTTCTAATAGATGGTGCGAAAATCGTATTTTCGTCCAATAATGGAGTTACGCACTTTGCTAATTACACCGACGCATAGTTACCTGGAAACCTGGTTGCTGTTTGCTCATGATATTGTTAATTTTGACATATCCGTGCGGAATATTTTTCCGCACTGGTGCGGGAAATCTGATTTTCCACACGGATATCGGTGCGGAAAATTGAATTTTCCGCACGGCTGTAGGAAAAATAGGTTACATTGAGGACCAACATACGGTCAGATGTTCCACATTTTGACGTGAAACAGGTTAAAAGTTCCTCTATTCGCCTTTGACCTAGTGTTTGGCAAGAACCTATCGACCTATTTATTTATTACTTCCAAATTACTTCATTTATTCTTCCCGCATAGGGAGATATGTAGACAAATGTCGGTAATTTTGTCCTATTCATAACTGGACATTGCTATTGGTATTGGTATACGTGGGGGAAAACCACTGTCCGGCGAAAAGGCCTTAAAGGCTGTTTTCGCCAACCCCAGGACCATTGCAGCTCTAAGTTGATGATGGAGAACATGACCTCGTTATATATTTGAACTAGCGGGACCAATTAATTTAGGCTAATTATTTAAACTTCTTGACTGTCAGTAATTGATAATACTGCAGTCTACTCAGTAACGTTAGCCAATGAGAGTACCACTGAATGTCGAACCGAAATAATTCCTGCTCATATCGGGACTCGAACCCGATCACCGCGAACTACCTCTCCGGTGACTTTCGTCGGATGGCGCCATAGGCCTAAGACCATTCAGCCACCTAGTCGCTCATAACTGGACATAATTGTCTCTGGACCTATTCTTTGTCAACATTTACAGTACTCTTAACAAATATTAGTGATGTGTGTCTAAAAAGTGGTGAATGTATAGTACTGACAGTGATCCAAGTTATTGTCTTGAGTGAACAACTCCCATGTTGAATCTTTTATTCTTCTGTATGTGCTATCTTTACGTTACTCTAATTGGTAAGTTTTTCTTATCCCAACTATGTACACAAACTTATATCCATGTTTTTCCAATACTTATAGTCTTTTCTGAAGAAGGAACAAATTAGTTCCGAAAGCTCGAATAAACAATAAATGAGAACCCACGCTTCGTAGACCGCTCATTTTGACTGCTCCCCACCACCTTTTGCTTTGAAAATATGCTAACACACATCGATTAGTATTTTGCACCCATTTTGATTTTATACAGGGTGTCCGAAATTTGGGATATGACGTCTCCGCTTTTTTTTTAATGGCAGCCCTGATTTTTTTACTTTTTTCAAAGAGTAAATCAAGATACATGAGTGCTAAATTTCGAATCCCTACTCTTTTATTCTATTTTTTTTTCAAGTCGATGATGTCATAATATCCTAAATTTGAGACAACTTGTATTAAATTATCGTACATCAAAAAGGGCGCAGGCGCAGTTTAAAATCCAAAAGAAAACTTCCTCTGATTGAGGTAGGTAGGTGAATTCATTCCAAGTTAGAGATTCACCTCACCTTGTATTTTGATTAAAAGTCAGCTTAAAAGTATCAAACATGTATTTTCCTGATTTCTACATTTTTGATACCTTCAAGCTGACTTTTATTCAGAATACAACCTTGTATTTTGATTAAAAGTCAGCTTAAAAGTATCAAAAATGTATTTTCCTGATTTCTTATAGTTTATATCATTTAACTATACAGGGTGTCTCACGGTAATTGTCCATTAGAATATCTCGGGAAATAAAGCGATTGGAATTCTGAGTATTTGTATGGTGGGATATTCAAGGATGCTCTCTTCAATTGAAATTATAGCTATATTGTACGACTTCTGGTTATACCGGAAGTAGATGTCAACTCTCTTGATTTGAATGGAACACCTTATGTTATTACATTTTTGAATTCTACGTAAAATTCTATGCAGATTTTATGTATCATATTCTATACCTAAGTATGCGAGTTTTTGAAATATTTGAGTTTTTATATCAAAAACGACTGTAGGCTCCAACTTGAATACATATACATTTTACCTATAAGAAAGCCTTTATTATTGAATTTGGATTCCCTGTTGCAAGAGACCTACCATAAAAGATCCTTTACAATATTTTTATAGCTTTTAATACCGGGTGGTCAAAAAATAAGATCAAAAATGAAATGAAAAAAACTGCCAAAACATCAGTTGCACAATTTTTTCAAATGGAAACCACCAAATGTTAAAATTTCATCTAATGGAGCATTGGAAATAAATGAAAACAAAAAAATTTGAGAAGGGCAATCTTACGCATACTAAGCTTTATTTTAAATGCTTAGTACATACTATACAATGACAAAATTTGGGTGTTTTCATTTGAAAAAATGATTTTTGGTAATTTTCTTGATTTTATTTTTGATCTTATTCTTTGACCACTCTTTATAAACTGTTTTCAAAATATTGTGAAAAATCTTTTATATTTGGTTCCTTTCAACAAGGAATCCAATACAAATTAAATGATAAAGGTTTGCTTATACATAGGTAGAATTCACATTCATTTTATTTAAATTGGAGCCTACAAACGTTATTCTTGACATAAAAAGTCAAATATTTCAAGAACTCGTTAACTTAGGTATAGGATATGATAGATCGAAGAATTGCTCGTAGAAACCAATATGTAATATTATATAGGGTGTTCTATTTGAAGCAAATACAAACCTACTTCCGGTATAACCGTTAGTCGCACAACGTCGCTATTATTTCATTTGAAGAAAGCAGTAATTTGAAAATCTCACTAGACAAATTTTAAGAGTTCCAATCGTCTTATTTCCCGAGATATTCTAATGGACGTTCACCCTGAGACAACCTGTATATGGAACTAATTTCATGAATTCACGTGAAAAATGAAGTGGAGTGGAGTGAGTGAGACTGTCAACAATATAAAGTTTGTAATCGATTTGATTAAGATAATTAATGATATATCCGGATAAGAAAGGTGATCTTTTGCATTACCTACATTATGTAAGCTTATGGAATGGACCGTGATAACAAAAAACGTACATACCCACAATTCATACTAGAAAGAACACACCGTTTTTCTGTACCTTGAACCGTTTGGGTTTTATGTCATGTTAAAAATATAAAAATGTCATCTATGAAACGCGATAACTCGAATACGACTGAATTTAGGAACAATATGTGTATTACAATTTTTGCTCCAAAATTAAGGATCAATTAAAATATCCATTGATATACAGGGGCTTCCATTTAAAAAAAAGCAACTTTGATCTGCCATGACCTTATGCCCGACCCTGTATATTCCAATTTATCACGGATATAAAGATTTTTGAAAGCCCCACAACTTTTATAAAATAATTTTTTTCTAATTCTTGTATCTTTTGAAATAATCGACCGTTCTGGTGATGTCTCCTAACCCTGTATAGTCGAAAAAGCACTGAGCAGTAGCGACTAGCAATGTTTGAGTAAAGGTTACCATGCAGACAGTAAGTACCAAACACTGTTATCGGCATATTATCGATCACCACAGTTTAGAATAGTACGGTCGTTCCACTGTGACCTCAGTCCTCAACTGAAATGAATCATCATTATCGGGACTAGACTTCGAGTCCAAACAGCCAAAAAGAAAAGGATGTCAAACGAACATCATTTGAGGGAATTTGGATCAGGGAGAACTGTAAGAAAAGTGAAGAAATCATTGACAAATCATGCAACATTATAATTGGATGTTCATTTTAAAACTTATAACATTCCTCGTCACTGCAGAAATAGACAGAATAACAGATTTGTGGAATTTCCTGAAATACACGTCAACCAATTGTGAACACACGTTTTGTTGCATGAAGTTTTATGTTCGATTCTTAATGTATCGACACTACAATGACTGAAAATGCAAGTCCTTTTTTAATTCATCACAAAAAAAACGAAATATTGAGTCAGACTAGATTAGGCATTATTAATCCATCACCTTATGATACGATGAGCGTCATATTTGATATTCACTCGTAGCCTCCGTGGCGCAATTGGCTAGCGCGTTCGGCTGTTAACCGAAAGGTTGGTGGTTCGAGCCCACCCGGGGGCGAAATCTTTTTGCATCCCGGTACAGTTTCGAAAAAAAGCGCGTATCAGCAGTAGTAACACTGGATACACGGAGTAGAGAAAGGTTTTTCCGTTTTTTTTCTCACAGGTTAAACGACCCACTTAGTATTTTGGCCACACAATATTTAATTAGTTGATCACTATTCAATTATTAGTTGAACAACTCAAGTTGGTGAGTCTCATCAGTCCAACATCAATAAAATATAAACTCGTTAAATCAACTTGTTGATCAACTGATGGCATAGTTTGTGGGCCGTTTTAGGCACTTAGCATCAACATCTGACATCGCGAACCAGACCCTTATGCCATGCACCTACAAATTTTAAATATTATATTACGTAGGGTGAGCGACATCGTCTGTTTTAAGAAAAGGATTAGTAGGTTGAAGGGTGATCAACCCCAAGTGCACACTGGATTTGTGCTTTCTGGCGAAGATTTTAACGACTCCACAAAACTACTTCTTATTGGGCTTGAGGATCAGTGAATTAAAGTCCAGTTAGTTTTAAAGTGGCCAACGTTTCGCAATATTTAATTGCATCATCAGGGCGCTGAAATCACATATTTATTTTATTTTGTTGGAATTCACATTCGGATACAATTCAAATGTTACAGAGGATAAAAAAAAATTGTATCCGGAAGTAAATTCCATTAAAATAAAATAATAATGTGAATTCAGCGCCCTGATGATGCAATTATGTATTGCGGTACGTCGGTCACTTTAAAACCAACTGGACTTTGATTCACTGATCCTCAAACCCAACAAATCACTCATACTCGTCTACAAAATTGCTGGATCGTTAAATAAACAAAAAAAAAAACTCATTATACAATGTACTTTGTTACAGTATACATTTTCAGATTATGTTACATATACAGGGTGGGTGGGCAACTAAGAATGCGAGGTACTGTGTCTGGACGACTATTCATCGTAGAGGCTTGCGTCGAAATTTTCAAGTTTCCGAAATGGTCGCTGGGGGGGCGTATCAACCAACACCAAGTAGAAAAATAGAATTTTTATAGAATTTTGCCAAATGAAAATGTATCGATGATATTAATTTCATATTTACTGACTTTTTACCTACACTTTTTGTCTAAAACGTTTTCTCCTATCTATCAAAATAAAGGGGTGGGGGAAGTTCCAATATTATTGGAGATTTCTCCCGTTTCGCTTGACAAATTTTAACGAACTTGGGCTCATATGAAAGAGCATAATCTGCACTTCAAAATTCTTATTTTGTTATGAATTTGTTGCCTTCGCCGTCTGAATACTATATATCTACGGATCTGCCTTTGATGACAAGTCATATTCGGCCGCTGAGTCAATACGGAGATTTTTCATATACGTTTGGATACCAAGCTGTTTGACTAACCCGTATCCTCCGGTTTACTGTCGTCCTCCGCTTTGCTCTGACCAGTCACATCCACTGACACCTATGCCTCGTTCTCCACCGGTTTGTCCGAACAGTCGTTCGCTGACGACTTCAGAGCGCCTGTCCGCTGACTCTCTGTCACCGCTGCCGAGCTTCCGAGTAGCCCGGCTCATTTCTCCGAGGTTGCCCTCTCCATCGTGGTTGTTGTTGCCTCGGGGTACCACCTCCAGCCTGTGGTTTTGTAAAAAGGGAAGTAGTAGGAGTCCCTGTCCTGTTGATTTCCCCTTCTTTTATTTTTCTCACGCTATCTATAGGGGTAACACGCTGCCCTCAGGGTATTTCTCTTGGTCTGGTCTCTCCTCATGAACTTGTTTGCCATGGGTGACCCTACCAATAGCCCAGCCGGCATAGCCCTCAGGATCGCTTGACGCGCAAGTCCATCCGCTCGCCAAAGACGATGCTCCTGACTACGGCAAGGCGGAGACACTATGGAAAGAAGAACCTGCAAAATAGTCGCTGAAAGATATCTTAATAAGGAGAAAACGACATGACCAACTAACAAAATCGGAAAAACATCTTATTTTCGTTATAAAAAAAATGTTAAGGTACTTTTTAGAATTTGAATACATGGTTTAGTTCTCGTACCCCATTTTTGATCATGCTGTAGTAATTTTAGAATAAATAACCACTGAGTATAAGTTAAGTTGGTCCCTTCCGACAAGGAATCTATTCCAAATTGAATCCACCCAAGTAGCAAATGTATTGCTTTATGACATCAATTTGGCATGTGAATATTTTATAATGCCAAATTAAGGACTATTTGCTCGCTTAACGAGTCTCTCTGCGATATTTCTGTGTTTGCAGCAAAACGCTTCTATAATTGTGTCGTATAATTGCGTACATCACTACACACAACTGACATTATAAAATATAAACCCATTATTTTTCAAAGATAACGTTTTACATCTTTGAAACGTATCACAAGATGGCATTGAAACCATTTTAAAAAGGTTTTTCAAGTGTTTCATAATGATATTATTACTTCCGTATAACACTCACAATATCTGCGATAAAAAGTGATTTCGTGAGAATTTTATATAATTTATATAGGAGCTTTGTAAGGTGTCAAATGAAACAGTTTTTTAGGACACAGACAAATGCTTCACAGGATAACTATGAAACTATTTAATAGTCTACTTATTAGATTGTCGATTACTATGTTATGAATAGTTTAGAGAACTTAATTGTCACAAATCGCTACATTGGAATAAATTATTGCATTACATTATTATTATAATATGTCCTTAGTTGTGAATAGGGAACTATCACCCTAGAAAAAGTTTAAAAAGTTAAAAAGAGAATATCGAATAATTTAAGAAAATTGTAATATTGAGGAGCCTGGTCGAATTGATAAAGTTTTTTAGATGACATCACAGAACACATATTATACAAAGTTTAGAAGACAAACTGACGAATAAAAGTTTACGGAACAATGCGCCACGGAATGAAGTGGATGCGAGTCGAACTATCAGTGTCGGGTGCCCCGATATTAAACTACCCGTCTGATACCGGGAACACGGTTCGAGTAAACAAAAGTCAATTTCTTTCAAAACTACTTCTATTTATCACAAATGACTGGTTATATGGGTACTACAACAACTACTGCACGAACCGAAAACAATGTCGACTCGAAAAGAATGCTGATGGATCGGATAAATCAAGATAAAAATTAAATACAAAAAACCGTCTAATTCGTTTTACAACTCAAACCGCCATCATTCTCTTACTTCACTAATGTCACTCCTGTCAATTAGCGACTAAATCCAGACCTCACAATCCCACTCTTAGCGGTGTTGCCAGAACTAAAAAATATCTTGAAATGTTTGTATGGCTCTGACATTCTCCCACCTGAGCCATAGTTAAAGCCTATCTATAAACATGGATCACTCAAACTAAAGAGACATACCTTACAATATTCCTAACTTCCTTACAGCTAAACGAACAACAAACTTATAACTAATCTTATCAGTCCGAATACCGCGAAGGAACTTTCACCGCGCGTCCACTCCGCGTAACACTCTCATTCGAGACGGCGGGTACTTTGCTATCATCCACTCCCGTTTCCGCGCACTCTTTGTCTACATCGGGGACGCTCGCTTCCACTCTTGGCCGGCGCGATGATGCACTGGTACTGGTACCGCAGTCTCCCATCTCTTCCGCTTCAGGATGTTGAGTTGCTGCTGTACACTCCAATGGATACAACCTTTGCACAGGTCTAAGAAATTGGCCTTTCTCCGTACGAACTCGAACCAGGCGAATGCGACCATCCTTTCCAGGGAAAATTTGCATTACTCGCCCTAAAGGCCAACTTGTCCGCTTGTCTTGGTCGTTTCCCACAAAGACAATTTCTCCCACCTTGATTTGATAGTTGTTGGCCCCCTTGGACCAGAGCTTTAATTGGCCCAAATATTCACTGCGGAAACGTCCACGCAGGTGTTCCAACAACTTCTGTCGGTAGACCATTCTTCGGCAGAGTGAGTCCCTATCAATGACGTCACAATCAGGGACTCCATCCGTGGCTCGATCTCTCAGGAACATCATTGGTGTTAAAGGTGCCAAATCATTGGCATCAGAAGAAGGGTAGGTGAGCGGTCTCATGTTTATGACGGACTCGCAGTCACAGATAACCGTCTCTAGTTGCTCACGATTCAATGAGGCGCGCCCGAGTACTCTCCGCAGCAACTGTTTGAGAACTCCGACGAACCGTTCCCAGAAACCGCCCCACCACGCGGCCGTAGGCGGGTTAAAACACCACCGTATACGTTCGACCGCACTATGCTCGGAGATTTTTTGAAAATCCACTCTTGAGAAGGCATTGTCTGTACCGACAAAATTGGTACCATTATCGCTATATATTGTCTTTGGTCGACCTCGTCTGGCAATAAAACGTCGTAGGGCCTGAATAAAACTGTCCACTGACAGACCACTACAAACTTCAAAATGTACAGCTCTATACACGGCACACGTGAAAATACATATCCACACTTTATCGCCCGTCCTCAGAAACAAAGGCCCCGCAAAATCCACTCCAGTCACCTCGAAAGCTGTAGCATCCCTGACTCGATCCAATGGAAGTGGAGGAGAGTTGGTCGTAATTGGTTTGGAATTGAAACGTTTGCAAACAACACATCCGACAATTGCTGATTTCAAGGCCCTTCGTCCCCCTAGTACCCAGTAGTTTTCCCTTAGCACGCTCATCAACCCTTGCACTCCAACATGACATGATTTGACATGCTGCCCAAATATAAGTCGATTCACCAGGAAATGCTGAGACGGCAATACAATAGGAAAGCGGAAATTTGCAGTATCTTCCCTACTGCTGATACGCGTCTTAACTCGAATTAGCTCGTCCTCGCCTTTAAAGACATCAAAACCACTGAGCCTCTTGTCGCCATTCACAAAACATTCCCGTTGTACTAGCTGCAACACGAAAAGCTCCGCTTTATTGATTTCCTCTGCAGTCAGTTTTCCTTCGAGCCGAGTGTCTTCGTTTCTGATGTTGTATGCAAATCGGAGTATCCACGCGCACATTCGTAAAGTCTTCGTATACTGAGAAAAATATCCCAAGTGCCAATCTTCAGAGGTCATTATCTGTTGCTCATTATTAACCAGAGACTTGACTAGCTTCTTCTTCCTTTCTATGTTAATTTCATCCTCGTCACAATCTAAATCATCTCCAGGCCAAGAAGATGCATCACCATAGAGCCATGATGGTCCCTCCCACCATTGCGACTCAAGTAACCCTTTAGCTGAACAGCCCCGGGAAGGAAAGTCTGCAGGGTTTTTTACCCCAGGAACATGATGCCAATCTTGATCTGTAGTTGTCTTCCGAATTTCTGTTATACGATTCCATACAAAGGTGGACCATTCTTCTGCTCTTCTTATCCATGCAAGAACCGTGGTGGAATCGCTCCAGAAGTAACTCTTGGATTCTATTTTAAGTGTCCGTTTGATAGTGTTGTACAATCGGACGCCAATCACCGCAGCCATCAACTCGAGTCGAGGAATTGACAGAGTTTTTAGAGGGGCCACCCTGGACTTGGCTGCTAAAAGATGAATTAACACTCGACCTCCTTGAACTCCCCTCAAAAAGACAACCGCAGAAAAAGCCTTCTTGCTGGCATCGCAAAACGTATGTAATGACCACTCCTCGGCCTCATTCGGTCCAGCTCTGATCCATCTAGGAATTTTAATCGCCGATAGATAGTGGAGGTCTTCCAACCAACTTCGGAAACGACTCTCCATTTCAGCATCAACAGGTGTATCCCATGTTAATTCCTTTTTCCAAGCCTCTTGAAGTAAAAGTTTCGGCATTAAAGTTGTCGGACAGGTGTAACCGATTGGGTCAAATACGCGCTGCGCAAGAGAGAGCATCACTCTCTTCGTGACCGGCTTACTGAGAAGTTCCTCTATGTGTTCGTAGTCTAGGTTGATACATATAGTGTCGTCCTGCTTGTTCCATGCCATCCCCAATACGAAAGTTGATGTATCTGAAGGGACCTCCTGGACCTGATCAGTGAACTCCCACCCTCTCAAGTCGAATTTTCCCTCGGCCATTGTTATACTAGCTTCTTCGATGAACAGTCTCAATTCCTCCTCATTCGCCACGCTGGTTACGCAATTGTCGACGTAGAAGCTTTCTGCTAGCTTGGAGACTGTTTGGTCAGTAGAATGCACAATTCCTGAAGAACATTTTCCTTTGATCTGGGCCAAGTGATAATCCAATGAGGCTCCCAATAAAAACGGACTGCAGCTCAATCCGAACACCACACGACGATGGCGATATATCTTTTCTTCACCCCCTGTACTCATCCATAGGAATCGGAGAAAATCTCGGTCAGCTTCATGTATACTAATCTGTAGGAATGCTTTTCGTATATCTGAGATCAATCCAATCTTCTGTTGTCTAAACCGTAGCAAGATCACAGGAATCAATTCGATTAAGTTTGGCCCCTTTTCAAGACACTGATTCAACGATGGGCTCTCTCGGTTTCTGGCTGAGGCATCGAAAACTGGTCTTATCTTGGTGGATGCACTGTTCAATTTGATTACGGGTCTGTGGGGAAGATAATGGGCGTTAATGCTTGGTTGATCCTCAAAAATCTCTTCTATTATTCCCTCCTTGAGCCATTCTTGAAAAACCTGGTCATATGCTTCTAAATAACCTTGTTTGGTCATTTTCTTCACAGCACTGTCTAGTCTTGATTTAGCTAATGTATAATTACTCGGCAGTGCAGGATGACCCTCCAACCAAGGTAGCCTCACCTCATATCGTCCTTCCTTGTTAATAGAGATCGTTTCAAGGAACAATTCTTTGGCTGCGGTGGCCATTTCATCTCGAGATTTCTTCTGAGCAGGATCACTTATTCCTAAGACATCCAATTCCCATAAGTTGCTGATCGTTGTATGATTGACTAGAAGGGACAAGGAACACATAGACTGTGTTTTGGGCTCTTTCAAAGGCAATTTTCCCATCAATGTCCATCCTAACAGGGTCTCCAAAGCCACCAGTCCACACTTCAAGACATGTCTTCTACCGGTGTATAGTCTGCCAGCAATGTCTGCCCCTATCAACAACTCTATGGGGGCGGGACCATGTGAATCGGTTATTTCAATCTTCAAGTCGCGGAGTTCCTTAGACCAAGGGCCATCAAAAACCGATGAAACTTCTCCACAAATCGTCGACTGGTCCATAGCCTCGAACGTACAACTGTAGTTGTTGTGTCTCAATTTTACGTCATAACATCTGTGCTTCTGCAATAATTCTGTTCCTCCAAACAGGCCATGCACGATGTTAACTTCTCGTTTTGAATCGTAAGCCAAAAGTTTAGCTGTAGCTGCTTGGATATACGTCTTTTGAGATCCCGTGTCTATCACAGCCCGTACACTCCTGGAGATTCCTGCATTTTCCATGGTTACGCGAAGGGTTTGCAGGAAGACATGTGTATTTGTACTGTTCGAGAGTGTTTGGTTAATCTCTGGTACGTGGTCATTCGCATGGTCTGTTTTATTCAAAGGTTTATCTTCCTTTTTCTGAGCACCCGCCTGATTGGAACACATAAGTGCTGCGTGATTTCTGCCACAGATCAGGCATTTCAACTTTCCCCGACATCTACTAGATTGGTGTCCTATTTTTAAGCATCTATAACACGCCCCCTTTCCTGCCAAAATGTCTTTCCTCTGATTGTAAGTCATGCTCTGAGCTTTGAAGCAACTGGTACTATCGTGTACATTTTGACAAAACACACACATCTTCTCAGATCATTAGTGTTCATCAGGCCCATCGCGGTGGAAGGATTGTGGGCCTTTCCTGCTTCCGGCATCCTTGATTTGTCGCCTCGCGGTCGGTTGAACGTCCTTGGGCCATTGGAAATGTCAAAACCTTCCCCTGCTAAAACAATATGTTGCTCGTTGTCCACTTCATTTTTGAGAAAATTCATCAAACTTTGAAGGCGATTTTCTATAAGGGCAACCCCTGCAACATTCGAATTGGAAGTTTCGGACGATCCATCGTCAAAAGATCGCGGACAGCGTTGCCAGATCCGCAACAAATCTGAAGGCAAGCAGGATTCTACCAATGGGAATAAAATTGCCGCATACTTTTCGGATTGAATGCCCAAAGTCCCTAACGCACGTAATTGAGTTTCAAGCTTATCATATAAAAGGGAAAGATCAATTTTATTGCCAGACGAGGTGTTATTTATGACTAATTTAAGCAATTCGCGGACGTAGACTTCGATTTGTAGATCCTCGCGCCCGAATCGCGCACAAAGACAGTCTATCATCTTCTTGTAATTATCTCCGGTCGCAGGAAAACTTTCCACGAGCTGTCGAGCCCTACTTCCCGGTGAAGTGGCTTGAAAAAGGTACTCAACTTTGTCATTTAAATCAATATCCGCGTCAACATGTATCTTTTGAAATTGGGACCAAAATGGTAGCCAGTCTTTGAGGGTCCCATCAAATTTTTTAAATTCCAATACGGGTAACTTGAATTTACGCCTACATGCAATATTACTTACAGAACTCACACTGTCGGGGTCTAAATTGGCTGTACTACTTGCAATGTCTGCCTCAGCCTGTTGTGCCTGCGACGCTTGCGTCCATTCCTCGCAGCGGCTATTGAGGTCCTCGAATTTTTTGAAGTAGGTATCAGCACCCTCCATTTCCAGTAGTAGGTCTTGTTCACTAGCATCTTCTTGGATGAGAATGTCGTAGATTTCACCATCAATGCGTTGAAGTTCATCAGCTTTGCGCCTCAAAATATTCAGCGATACTTTGAGAGATCGAGATTGTGTGTCTGAGACTCCCAACAACCCATCCAATTCCATTGACAGCTTTGTGAACGCTGTGCGAAGCACTTTGCGGTGTTTCTTCTTCGTATCCATCTTTCACGGGCAAACTCGGTCAAAACCAAACGTGTTTTTCGAAAACTTTGGGCTACCCGCGTTAAGTTTGTCCAGTGATCGCGATTTTTTCGACACTTCTCACTCCGTACCGACCATTCAACCAGTCCTGTCACGGTCGCCAAATGTCGGGTGCCCCGATATTAAACTACCCGTCTGATACCGGGAACACGGTTCGAGTAAACAAAAGTCAATTTCTTTCAAAACTACTTCTATTTATCACAAATGACTGGTTATATGGGTACTACAACAACTACTGCACGAACCGAAAACAATGTCGACTCGAAAAGAATGCTGATGGATCGGATAAATCAAGATAAAAATTAAATACAAAAAACCGTCTAATTCGTTTTACAACTCAAACCGCCATCATTCTCTTACTTCACTAATGTCACTCCTGTCAATTAGCGACTAAATCCAGACCTCACAATCCCACTCTTAGCGGTGTTGCCAGAACTAAAAAATATCTTGAAATGTTTGTATGGCTCTGACAATCAGATTCGGATAATGTATTATTGAAGATTTCTGTAATATTTTATACAGTTCCCTTTACATAAGAGCACTGACATTGACTTTGACGTTGAAAAAGTCATTATTTATCAAATAAAGACAAAAACTATGAATAAATGTAGTTTTTTCGGTTTTCTCTTGAATGTCCAGAACCATCTGGGGATGGGGTCAGTGTGGGCTTCCCTAGTTGATGTGTTCTGCGCTGCGGGGCACTGACCCTGTGTGATGGTGACCACTCACTCCGCAGGTCTCGGGAAAAGCGGTGCATGGCTCCATGTGGCGTAGGACGGCTGAGCTGTACGAAACTCCTCAAATAACACTTTTTCTGTTTCTTCCCCTTTGTTCGACCTTTTCAGGATGGTGTCACTTAGCCTCACTGTTCGATTTGTTGTAGAAGACACTGGGCAAAATCCCATTTATTCTTCTGGCAGAAAGTTTTTTGCCATTGTGACTTTCCTTATATTGTGGAGGATGCATTTCTCCAGAACTTTTTCGATGGCGGCTGGAACATTGATGAGCCTCTAGTATTCCAGGTTTTATTCTGCGTTCTTATAGGTTTTTTGATGAGGATTACCAGGGCATTTTTTAAAGCATGAAAGACAACATGAATATAAAGTGGGACGTTCAAATGACTTCATGAATCATCATGACAAGCTAATGAGCTGTCATGTGGCATTCCACTTACCGCCATCTCGAGATCTAACGAACTTCAGGCACATCAGCGCCTCTCCTCCCCCCCATTTACATTTTGTTCTAAACTTTGTATATTATGTGTTCTGTGGACGACATGCAGTTTAACATCAACTTCATTTGGCATTCAAGCTACATCACTAGACTGGAATTGAAAATTGAAAATGGAAAAGGAAAGTGATAAATATCATCAAATATGGACGAGGGCGAAGATAACTGGATAAATTTTGATTCCAAAATAGTTAGAGAAATTAGGATAAGAGAACAATTGAACGACTCATAACATAAATCACACAGCATTAAAAAATCTATTCACGATCTGGAATAGTGCAATTCCTAACTTGCTTCCTGAAGATCCAGATAGTTTTCCTAGTACTACAAAAAAAATAAACGTGAAAGATTTTGGAAACGGAAAATATTGACTCAATGGCTAGTTGAGAATTTGAGGGCATGTATTGAAAATTATTAAGGCTGTTTTCCTGAGATTTCGCCAAAAACTCCAAAAAGTCCGCCAGAATTGAGAGAGGCTATGTATACAGAGGTTATGTTTTGTTTTATACAGGAGACACATGCAGCACTAAATAACCGATGAATTGTGAAGTGCAGCTCCGAGCAATTCTATGTGACTGTTATGTCATTAGAAGATGCATCCTACTTTCTAATAGGACTTGCACAGAGAGCTGATATGCGACGTTGCTATATGTTCCACTTTCATGTGAATGCAAGGAAACTGTCGTATTAGTAGAACGGCATTATTGGCAGTTTTTTTTTTTAACTTTAATTCAAAATGTTAGGAATTATAATTGGGTGACGATTTGGAATAAATTATCAAATATTATGGTGAATTTTTTCAAGATTATCCACACCAAGAAAGGGATCTAAACGAAGTGGATAGTTTTTTTTTTATACAACTTTTGGATCAAATCACAGGAAATTAGGTAGAATATGTGATTGAGAAGTTGAGAAATCACGGTCGGGATGAAGGGGCTTCACAGTTTATCTAATGGATCCTTTCACCACCAAACTTTAATGGTCGAAAAATAATGAACCATGATGGTCGTTTCTTTGAAAACCGACACATCGCTTTGAAGAGGAAACAATTTTTGCTTCCACAAGAAAGCGCAGGATACCTGTTACATTCCTAAGCAAGTTGTGTTTGCTATGAATTAGTGTTCTTAAGCTCCCACTACTGATCTTCCAATAATTTGATGTTTGGAACGTAGTTATAATATTTCACAAGAATTTACAAGAGATTAAAATATGAGGTAAATTATTTATTATCCAAATTTGAATAAATACTAGTGGGGTTGTTGACAAGATGAAAAATGGTACAGATTAAGACAAGAAAATAATAAAAACTGACACTATACAGACTTCAAACTAATTTTCTATTCAATGTTCAATTTACAAATTTGAGAATTCCAAGCCGTTTCGGAAATATCCGATAAAAACCGAAATATTGCGATTTCGATTTTATTTTTTTTAAAGCTATTTTGAAAGATATGAAAAAACCGAAAACACTTCTTCATCGCCACTTTTTAAGCTCTACAAAACAGCCCTGAGAGATTTTCCGTACGACGTTTTGTTTCGGAGAAACCATCATCAACTTTGTTTTCTTAAATACGGTCCTGGATTTTTATGACGGATTTCAAGAGCCTCTTATATTCCTGAGCCAACGATGTATCGCACTTATTGAAAAAGAGGTATTTGTTTTTAATCCTATTAAAAATGTATTTTTTGTATCTCTCTAACACATGAATTCTTATGGAAAAATCCATCAATATAATTTTTTTGAATAATTGCGAACTGAAGCCATGTTTCCTTGTAGTTCAAGGCATTTGTCTGTGGCAGCCATTATCCACGAAAAATATTTTCGGAAATGAAAGTACACAATCAACAGAAAACGTGAAGATAAAGGATATTTTAAGCAATATACCAAATTGATTATAGTGATTTATCAATTTCTCTGATGAAAAACAATACTTTTAATTTTTTTGACAAATCAAAACATTGTCATCAGATCATCTAATTGATGTCTAATTCAAGTCGCTTTTATTTTTCGAATAAAAACATACATATTATCAGAAAATTTAGCTGCGCAAGAAAATTTGGAGTGCTGAATAGCTTGCAAATTTTATTAACGTACGATATTATTTTGATCATACGTACATATTAAAATGATGGCGACTCGTTTGATTTCTTTGAATCACTAAGTACAAGGACATTACATGAAATTGTTATTTCTCTACATTATATCAACTTTACTCGATACTTATATTGTAGGTTGCGGCACCAAAATACAAAAATATCTTATAAAATTCCACTTACTTATATAGAGGGCTGAAGAAACTGCGTTTTATATAATACATTTTGTATCAAGGACGGAAAGTAGATGATTTTGACAGGGTATAAGCAGCAGCACGAGCGAAGCGAGGGCATATATTAGCTGAGTCAAAATCATCTTTCGTCCGTGATGCAAATAGTGCTTTTTGTACAACCAGTTTGTAATCATCTAATCATTATGAAAATCAAAAATAAATAGTCGATCCGAGATCCGATGCACTGCACTACACTGCTGACAAGTCAGACAACTGACAAGTGATAACTGTCAATAACTGTATTCATGGTTCCAATAGGTGTGTTCCTGTATTATTTTGTGGTGCGGATTCATTGTCACCGAGATTGTCACGTGATAATTTCCTTTTAGTATGCTAGACGTCACGTGGTTATTAGATTCAGAGGCGTTGGGATCCAAGAAACCGTTGCTAAGCGACCTACTTTTGCGCCCGCGGGCGCGAAAGTACTTTCAGGCCCTGCTGCCAAAATTAGCGACTTTCCGCCTGCTTTGCATGCATTGAGAAGTGGACTTAACGTGTAGGTTGTACAAAAAATAATATAATGAAGTGTCTCTAATGGTTGTGTAACTATTCTTAAATACGTCTATACCGCTGTATAGGATCGCTACCAATTATAGTTTTAATGGTTGTAAACCAAAAATTTCACAAGTTTTGAAAATGATCTGAAAGGCAACATTATAAAATGATTTTCTGACAATCACATAAAGATATCTTCTTAGGATGATATAGCGTTATGTTGAGAAATCCAAAGATCCTATAATTTGGGCCTTTTTTGGTTGTATAGAGTTATTTTTCTCGGGCCTCGCATGCGCTTGGATCAGGGCAACTGGTGGCTGGTAGATGTCACATGTGACAATATTTATAACCTCCAAATTGCTGTCAGTGTCAGTGCCTCGTTTGAATGAGTTTTAATCGAGTTTCATGAAGAGTAACATACCTATTTGTTGATTCAAAAATACAATAATAAAACGTGGGTAAGTGAATTCTGACTATAGGTCAAGAAGCGCCATTTCTGTTCAAGCAAATGTCATATTTTTTTTGACATCACTTTCTCGTTCACATTGCAGAACAGACTTTATGCTCTATCCTTGTTATACTTTCAGCAAGACAAGGATAGAAGCACGGTCGTGAACGTGATACTGCTTGTCATTTGCCCTAGACCCGTATTCCGTGTACTGTGTACATGTTGCTAGAATTCCACAGGAACACGGAATACGGGTCCTGGTTAGAACGCATGCGCTTTACGCTATCGGCGAGAAAAACAGCCCCATATATCTATGATTAGATCTGTAGAGTACCCTATAGGACTATCATAGTTCTATACGATATGTCGTAAAGCATCTCTTAAAATCCTTATAAAACTGATTTTGCTATTTGGGATAGGCTCTCATGATATGAAAAAAATTTCTTCTATTGTAGAGCTTGTAAACGTCATTCTGACATCAAATTCAAGTTATGACGAAAACGGATGTATGTACCACAAAGTATGTAAATACCTGGGTGTAGGACATTATACACAAAATATGCCTAAAATTTTCTGGGGAATCCAAAAATGTTCTGATGTATAGGTTGTTGCATTTGAAATAAGAAAGTTGACACTTTTTTCCGGTATTATCACCAAAATGCATGATACCAAAACACACAAGATAAGGTCAATTGATGGACGAAATTAAGAGCAACTCGTCGTCAATGCGAGACTGAAGTGAGGTGAGATGTAAAACATCAATAACGTAACCTAGTAATCATTTGCTGGTCGAAATTTTTGTATAGATTTGAGGTAGGTCACGTGATGACTTTTGCGGGGGATGTGCGAGAGTTATGGCCGATTGAACCAACTAATGTTCAGGATACTTAACGCTAAGGAACCCCTAACTTGACAGTTTTGCATGTAAAATTGTCAACTTAAGGGTTCCTTAGCGTTAAGTATCTTATTACATTTACTAACTTCAAACCCAATTTCAGCTTCAATAAACCACTCTTATGTACAAGATTTTTTGACAACTTTGGGCCCCTGACTCACCTGACTGACTGATATTGTTGCAAGTTTCAGCTGACTGACATAGATTCTTACACCAACCACAAACCAAATTTCAGCTTTAATAAAACACAAACGGTATATTGCAACTTGCAAGTTTTTTTCTCAATTTTAAAACCCTCCCCAGGCCAGTTGTTAGGGAGTCTGACTGACTGACTCGGGGTTATCGATATAATATGAACTTAACATGACCTTTTGTCAAAATTTAAGCTTCACTAAATCTGTTGCACACTTTGTCGCTGATCTCTTGGACTATAACCAAAATGTATAACAATGAATAGATGAATTTTGAAGTGGATATATGAAGACTATTTTCAATAATACAGATAACATTGTACAGTGATACCGATGGTGCAGAAAAGGATTTTTAGATTCCAGTATTCTGGCAGCCGAAAACGCACTCCACTTTTTGAATGGAAAAAAAGACTATGCTGTGTTCGTCACTGAGTATTACTGTGCAAAGTTTTCCAACGCGAAACCCACCGATTTCCTACAGTACTTATCCTACAAAAATTTTAATAAAAATCAACTGTGAGGAAGTTTTATCTTTTTCTCTACAAACTACAGGAATGCTAGTTTTTAAAAAAAAGATTGGCAATATCTAAGATTTGTAGCAAAAGACGATTTCTTCCACAGCATAATGTATAAACAATAATTGCAAGTCGTGATTCAAAAAGTACAGGCGCGTGACGGTGGCGTGGAACTGGCATGGTTCGGGCATGTCCACCCGCATTTTAACCGGGATTTGAAGTTTGTTTATAAGCGTAGACGCACTGTGAAAAGATCAACTAGAATTTTTTTTCGGGCATTGACCGCAATATTTTGCGTAACAAATATATTTTTTACGCATTTTCTCAACAGAAATTTGTTGTGCCGCCAAGTGGAGTGAAACAGAAAGTTCATGACGAATCAGTCGCCGCTATTGGGTTGTAGTCGCTGATGACCGGCGCGGCGACGCGACCGTAGAAAAAAAACAGGCTTCGCGCCGCATGCACGCAAGGATATCGAGACAGACACCAACACAGCATTTTCCGCCTTCCAGAATAGGAATTTCATTCATAAAAAAAAATTAAAAAAATATGTAGCTTGGTCCCACTTAAAAAAAAAACTTTCATGCGTTGCCTTGATACCTAGTAAATATAATGATTGGAGATTATTTTCTTCTTCTTGACTGATCTTTTTTGAATTCTCATCAACTGAGAATGTCTCTAAAAAGATTGTTCTAGTAGATGAGCGGTTTGGTCGATGAATAAAATGTTCCGAAAAATCTGCGTAGGTTGTTTTCAGTTTCAGAATTCACATATACAGGGTGTCCCAGCAAGGGTGGCCACCGGCCATATCTCGAAAACTACTGGACCTAAAAGTTCAGGAAAAAAAATATGATCACTAAAGTGGCCACGAGAAAATGCTGGGAAATATTTATAACTTTGAAATTTTTCCGCTAGGGGGCGCAATCAAAGCTTAAATATTAAAATTCAAAATTTCTCCGGAAATTCTCAGATTGAGGTATATCTTTATCAACATGGTTAGAAAACCTAGACAATTTCACGTCTTTTTGGTACAGGGCTCATTGGCGTACCGATTTTCGTGTGAGTAGGGGAAGGTAGTGAAAGTGTAATTGTTCAAGTGGCTGTAACTTATAAACGACTTGTCCGATTTTGTTGTGTATAGGCTTGTTTGGAAGATAAATGTGAGTACTTTCGTATATCGTATCCAGTGATGCGTGATTGTCTCCAGAAAAGTTGCTAGAAGGCGTAATTTGAATTAAAAACTGTTATTTTCGTTTCACCGCAAAAATTTAAATGGTATGGTATAATTCTGATGATAATAACTAGTCCAAATTATGTAAAATTTAATGTTTTAGGGTTTTCAAGTTTTTTTTTTTTTTTTTTTTTTTTAAAGGTTTTTTCTTGTGAATTTGATCTTCATTTCGATTCTGTTATCAGAATTATACCGTACCATTTAAATTTTTGCGGTGAAACGAAAATAACAGTTTTTAATTCAAATTACGCCTTCTAGCAACTTTTCTGGAGACAATCACGCATCACTGGATACGATATACGAAAGTACTCACATTTATCTTCCAAACAAGCCTATACGCAACAAAATCGGACAAGTCGTTTATAAGTTGAAGCCACTTGAACAATTACACTTTCACTACCTTCCCCTACTCACACGAAGATCGGTACGCCAATGAGCCCTGTACCAAAAAGACGTGAAATTGTCTAGGTTTTCTAACCATGTTGATAAAGATATACCTTAATCTGAGAATTTCCGGAGAAATTTCGAATTTTAATATTTAAGCTTTGATTGCGCCCCCTAGCGGAAAAATTTCGAAGTTATAAATATTTCCCAGCATTTTCTCGTGGCCACTTTAGTGATCATATTTTTTTTCCTGAACTATTAGGTCCAGTAGTTTCCGAGATATGGCCGGTGGCCACCCTTGCTGGGACACCCTGTATAAGCAAAGCTTTTGGGGATTATTCCCAATATACACTTTTATTTGGTTGCAATAAGTAATCATTCCAATTGGGAAAATGCGTCTGTCACTCCCACAGAACAATAAATATTCTTGAATATAAATCCCTTCGCGTACTAAAAATACTCGTGACATTTGGCGATCACAAAAGTGTGTCAATCGATCATTAAGTAATTACAGCCAAGTGCTAATTTATTTTAGTTACAAATGGAATCAGACGTGACTCAATTAGTGCAATAGTGCTAAAGTGATACTTTGTTATTGATTTTATATCAATGGCCATCGAACTGAGATTATCAAAAGCAGATGCCAGTGCACATTGGGGATTTCGGCTGGTAGGAGGTGCCGACTTCAATGAACCCTTGGTGGTTGTCAAGGTAGTTTCATTGTTATGTAATTCAAGAAAGTACCTACTCATAATCGATTTTATTTGAAAGAAAGTGAAATCTCTTATAGACGGACCCTTTTTGGTTTCATTCGTCATTCGGAAATTTAAAAAATGCCGTTGAAGTTTTTCAAAGTGAAGATTTTGTTATGTACAGGGTGTCTCCTACACATTGGTTGACAAGTCGATGGGTTATTCCCAAGGCGTTTTCATGGAAAACAAATCCTATAAACATTTGTCAAAAAATGCTTCCTTAGAGAACTACGCCCTTTTAAATAGGGAACCCTGAAGAGGGTTTTTCCTCAATATTTCCAGAACCATTCATACAAAAATCATGAAATCTGATAGGTGCATCGCAAATTAATGCTGGAATTTGAGCTAAACATTTCAAATTTCATCAGGGGCGTACCATACTGGGGAAGCTAAGGGTGAAACAATCCCATTTCTTATGATACTTTTTATTACAGTCTGATTCCAGAATATGATACATGATTCTCTTAGCTCATATCGATAAGGCTAGTGGTTTCCAAGAAAATTGATAAATTAGCACCCTAAAAACGGGCCTTCCTCAATATTTTCGAAACCGCTCCAGATGAAATATTGAAATTCGGTACCTGTAAAAATTTTCGACGTCAAATTAGATTCCGAGTTCAAAATGTTAAAAAAATTATCAGTGGTGACAATCATATCAGTGACGTCTCATACGTACAGAGTGTCCCATTTTGGGTACTTTTGTGGGGTATCTCCGTTATTCTTATAGATAGAAAGTTGCGGTTTTCGCGACAGTGTGCTACTTTTTCGTGTAACTGAAGATGCCGTTAACAAAATTTTCATAGCCCTTTTCATTTTCAAGATACAGGGTTAAACTGAAAATGTTGCATTTTAAGGTACCCCTCGTATCTAAACTATCAGATAAGTTATGGAAAATGTGAAAACTGTTTCTTATGTAACTTTTCCCGTTGAACTCGATTCTGCCTTCGGAATTAGTATACAGGGTCAGGCCAAAAAGTTATCGGACCCAACTTTATTTTTTCAAATGGAACACACTGTATATTTATAGTCCATTAGATTTGTCTTTTCTTTACCTTTTCAAAAATATATAAGAGTATGCACTTTTAAAAAAAACATTTTAGCACATAACTTTTTGACCTGACCCTGTATACTAATTCCGAAAGCAGAATCGAGTTCCACGGGTAGAGTTATAAAAGAAACACATTTTTTATAACTTATCTGATGGTTTAGATACGAGGGATACCTTAAAATGCAACATTTTCAGTTTAGCCCTGTATCTTAAAAATTAAAAGGGCTATGAAAATTTTGTTAACTGCATCTTTAGTTTTACGAAAAAGTAGCACACTGTCGCGAAAACCGCAAATTTCTAACTATAAGAATAACGGAGATACCCCGCAAAAGTACCCAGAATGGGACACCCTGTACAGGGTGTCCCAACGATAGAGTAAAGTAGGTTTTATCATATAGGTTATGATAAATATCAATATCAATATGCGTCATAGGTTAGGGGTGTAAATAGCGCACATTCTGAAAATCTTTGGAAACATACAGGGTGCGTCACAAAAGTATGGCACGAAAAAGTATGATTTTTTTAAATGGAACCCCCTGTATATTAATTGATATTTCAATTCTTTTTTCAATTTGGAACAAAAATTGTTAAACAACTAATGTTCTTAAATTCAACCGTTATCGAGATATCGCGTTTTAAAAATGGCATTTTTGCAACTTTGACATGCTATAAAACTTAAACTATTCAAGTTAGAGGAAAATGGTTTGCACTTTCCCATCTTAACTTTTCAAGTGCTCTTCTGTCATTTGGATAGAAGGTAACGTCAACTGTCAACTTTTTTCGGCACATTTTGACATTTTTTCACAATAATGGATTTAATCTTCTTGAATAGCTCTTGAAAAGTTAAGATAGGAATATGCAATCCATTTTCCTCTAACTTGAATAGTTTGGGTTTTATAGCATGTCAAAGTTGCAAAAATGCCATTTTTAAAACGCGATATCTCGATAACGGTTGAATTTAGGAACATAAGTTGTATCACAATTTTTGTTCCAAATTGAAGAAAGAATTGAAATATCAATTAATATACAGGGGGTTCCATCTAAAAGAATCATACTTTTTTGTGCTATACTTTTGTGACGCACCCTGTATGTTTCCAAATATTTTCAGAATGTGCGCTATTTACACCCCTAACCTGTGACGCATATTGATATTGATATTTTTCATATCCTATATGATAAAACCTACTTTACTCTATCGTTGGGACACCCTGTACATGCGGGCGGTTAATAACGGACATGGATGTAATGAATTGCAATTTTCTCTAAAAAGATTAGCCCAATCGATGTGAACCAAGTGTATCTTTTTAACGTGAAAATTATCCCAAGACTGTGATTATAAAATGAAAATGTCGAAAATAAATCACCATAAGAAAGTTGGGTTGTTTTTACCCCCAACCTGTTCAGTATGTGATACGCCACTTTAAATCTTGAGATCAAAATCTAATTTGACTTCAAAAATGTATGCAGGTACCTAATTTCAATATCTCAGTTTTAGCGGTTTCGAAAATATTGAGGAAATCCCGCATTTGGGGAGCTGATGCGTAGATGTTAAAAATTGCGATTTTCCCGAAAACTACTAGAGGTCTAGTAGTTTTTGATCCGAACTAGGTATATGTTTCTTAGATAAAAAACTTTGTTGTATCATATTCTAAGATCAGAATTTAGAAAAAAAGTATCATATTGAAAATAAGATTGTTTTTGCGGTTAACCCCCCCAGTATGGTACGCTCCTGATTGGAATGTTGAGATTTTGAGCTCCAATTCTGTTGCAGAATTCAAAGTTTATGCCAAGTATTGAATTTCATAATCGTTGCATAAACGGTTGTGGAAATATCAAAGGAAAACCATCTTCAGGGTGCCTCATTTCAAAGGAAGTAGCTCGCTTAGGAAGCATTTGTGTAGCAAATGTGTATAAGAACTCTTTTCCATGAAAATGCCTCAAAAATCACCGTCCTTTTTGAACAATGTTTACGAAACCACATGTACAAAGATATCAATTTTTTTTGTGAATTTCACTTTCTTTCATATTTTCCCAATACCTACTTCATAGTCGGACTAGATACTACCATTTTTGTGGAATAAAAGTTTTCTCCATTTGGTATTTTGAGACTGACCTAAAGGTAACATATTTTTTGATCGAAAGCCCCAAAACGTTTTGATTTGTTGTTCAATTTTCATACTGTGTGTGTCATAACATACTCTGAAATCATAGCGTAGGATAACTTTAACCAGTGGCATACCTAATCTGAAAAGTGCTCATCGTAACTATTTTTGTATGGACGAAATGTATTGACAAGACTATAAACAATAGAAAAACTGTAACCAAAATATACCGTTAAACTTTGAAAAACATCAAACTTACTCCAAAGTGGATGAGTATTTAAAAAATAATATCGATTTTAAAAAAAACCTGTGACGTACTATTTTTTTCCTTAAAAAAATGTAATACAAATCCTGTTCGCCACTGGTAAAATCATTTGAAAACTTTTACATCAGAAAATGTTATTCGATGGTCAACAGAAGTTTACCAGATTTTGTGAAAACATCTGGAGTGGTGGGAGAGTTGCGATGAAAAAAAATTTTTTCACTTGAAACTTTAACAACCCGTATCTTGGAAACAAAGCAATTTCAAAAATAGTTTTATTTGGAAAATTTTCTTATTTTTCTGCATTCTATGCAGTGTTGAAAGAAAAATCCCAACTTGAAGTAGGCCCTAAGAGTTTACGAAAAAACCTACAATTTTTGTTTTTATTCGACCGTTCAACTGACAAAATTAATACTTTATATCATCTTGAAACAGGGAGGAATAATAATGAAAGCACTGTACTTCTGTTGTTCGAGGAGCTGTTGTTTGAAGTCAACGATGATTTAGATTTGCTCAAGAGGGTGATAAAACATGCGCACTGTTTTATTTGATCATGATTATTTGTAGCATCGTGAGTCTATGCCAAAAGATCGATGGTCAACAAGGAATATTAGTTTCCTTGAAGTCATACCCGTTGGCGGGAAGTAAAAAATAAAACAACGTCGTTAGCCTGAGCTACTAAGACTACGTATAAACCGATTGGACTCTATGCGTATAAACAGATTTAGTGAGCAGGCCTATCAACCCAGTTTAAACATAGACCACTCTTATTTTCTGACATTTATTCAAAGCCTTTTAGTTAATGTCTTTCGAAAAATATATGGATAAAATAATATCAACTTCTCAGGTTAATGAGAATAGCCATGCCGAGGACGCTGGAATGATGGTGGGAGATGTTCTTGTTCGAGTGAATGACGTGTCAACAGCTGGACTGACACATGCTGATGCTCACGATCTAATTAACGGTGCAGGACTTGATTTTGTTATAGCTATACGAAGGTCTGTACCCCGTTTCATATTAAGAAAATATAAGAATGTACTAATCCTAGAAAAACTAACACAATCATGAAACGAAAAAAATTATTTGCAAATACTACCGTATGGAATCTCTGAGAAAGTACTTGAAAACTATACAGGGTTAGTCTGAAAAAAGTGCGTATTTTCACATGATGAATAGAGTATGGTAGGTCATTCCCTTTGGGGCATGAACATGTACCCGCAAACGTTTCGTTGAAAAAATGATAATAATATGAATAATAATTTAGATCTTTTGGATGTAAACTCCAAACATCTCAAGCGATTTTGAAAAAAAACTTCAAAGTTTTGTTCTTTTTCAAGCCACAAAAGCGCAACACTTTGAGCAGTTGTTATGGAATGATTTGATTTTCCATTTTTCTTAGGTAGCTTTCACAACAAAGTAGCATGTCACGAATAAACATGCTGTTCACATTAAAACCTGTACCTCTCGTCCATTGACCATGGAATAAAAAGACATTGTTTTACGGTTATCCGATGTTTGAAAGGAAAGGTCGCCACAGAACCCTAATAAGTGGCGAGAGTTACATCCATGTGAGTAGTGCCCTCCTTATACCGGTTTCGTCCTGAATCTTTACTCGTCAGTAAGGCAGCATGGCACCACTCACATCAATGCAACTCTCCGCACAATACCCTAGTCTGTGTATGAATGTGCAGCTCCCGACATTTATCAAGGTTCTGTGCTATGCTGCCTTACTGATGAGTCCACATTCGGGACGAAACCGGTATTAAGAGGGCACTACTCACATGGATGTAACTCTCCACATTTATAACGGTTCTGTACCAACCTTTCCGTTTATCAAAACTCATGCTCCATAAAAAAAACTGTTTCTTTCATTCCAACACAATAGACAAAGCGTGTTATTATAAGAATTGGCATTTTTCATTCTTGAAATATCCAGTCGATTGAATTAAAAGCAGTTTCCATGAAACAACGTATTTTTCAGTTTGTGAATATTTTGTGTACTACTATAGTGATTTTATTTAGCTATTTCGATAGACAGGTATTCAATTTTATTGGCAACAAGGTAAAAAACACAAATTGACTCACAAACACCATGTACCCTACTCTAAAAACTACATCTTTAGACAATAATAGTATAGTATACAGGGTCGACCAGAAGTAATGGGACATAAGGTAACAGTAGATTCCTCACATAAAAATATTGCGATAGACCTCAACTTGTCAAATCCAAAAGTTGATATTAACAGAAATACAGGTTGCCAAAGTTGAATTTCAATTTTTGATTTTTTCAAATAAGTTTTGAAATAATCATGTTACTTTGATGAAATTTCGTATATAGAGGTTGTTTGACATGCAAAAGTCATATCTGACCTTGGTATGGGTCCTACATGTAGGGGGCACCACTTACACATCTTTACTCATTCAAATAGTTATAACTTTTTTGTACTTCTCTTTTGAAAGAGAAGATTGATTTTTCCGTCATTTTTACGTGAAAAAGGTACACCCTATAGAAGTCGATAGGAGTGACTATTTTCAAGATATTTGCCCTCAAAGTAATCTATGCAATGTTGTTTCTAATGGAAAATTCTGAAAATCAACATAAGGGGCATCAAAAATACCGTTATCACGGTAATCTTGACAAGCGTCCTTATGTTCAATGTTGCTAATAAAAATAAATCCAAAAAAAAATGCAAATTAAAAAAAAAACATTTTTTTTTGTAAAAAAAATACAAGAAAATATAAAATTAGATTAATTTTTTTAAATTAAAAAACATTTTTCATTCAAGCTTATGTCAAAATTACCATGATATCGCCGGTTTCAAAGCATCCCAAGTTCATTTTCAAAATTTTTCATTCAAAACCACATCGCATGAATTACTTCAAGCTCAAATATCTTCAGAAAGGTTACTCCTAGGCACATCTACAAAGATGACCTTTTTCATGTAAACATGATGAAAAAATAATTTTTTCAATTTTGAAAAAAAAATACGAGTGCGTACAAAAAAGTTCTGACTATTTGAATGAGTGAAAAGGTGTGTTGGTGGCGCCTCCTACAAGTTAGAGCAATTCCGTACTCAGATTTGAATTTCGCATGTCAAAGAATCCCTAAATACATAATTTCATCAAAATAACATAACAAATAACTTTGACACCCTGTATCTCTGTTAATATACACTTTCACAAATTGAGGTCCATCGCAATATTTTTGTGTGAGGTTAACGTATGTCCCATTACTTCTGGTCCACCCTGTAGATTCCACGACCAAACATTGTAAAAATTTTACACTGTATGTAACACAAACGTTTCACTGTTATAGATTTCGGATAAAATCATTGACATTCTTTAAGGTGATAAGTTGAAGAAATCTTATTTTCTGAAGACCCTAATCCCAGACAAAGCTATTAACTATTAATTATTGTTCACTGACGGTGTAACGCTATCCTGCTATAAAGATATTAATAAATCATTAACGTCATTAAACAATTATCAACGCGTTATCATATCACAACAATGGTATGAAGATATCGAAATTTTCCTTTGGACTATACCACGGTGTATGACCGTGGACTATACTTATACAGAGTGTAAGAACCGACACAGCAGGAGCATGAAGGAGAACCAAAAATATTATGATTAAACGCAACTTACCTATATACCAAGTTGCACCAGTCGGAAGTTACACGCCTCGCAAGTGAGGTTTTTGAATTTTGAAAATATTCAATATCTTAGTTATATCTGAACATAGAAATACCAAATTTGGTTCACGTTCCAAGTGTACTAAGAGCATTAATTTATCGACAGTAATTGAAGTTCAATCGTCCACGCCCATGGATTGATATTAATCTTAATTTTGATATGGGTTTTTTGCCTCATAAAGCTATGTCAACCTACAAAATCAAAGTACTACCAATTCACTGACCAAACTTTTTCCTTGTATAAATAATTTGAATCCATCGAATTCGGCATCGACTTCCAAAAACCAAAATAACTCGAAAACGACTCACTCTAGCGATTTAGAAAAAAAGTATAAAAGTATAATGAGAACAAAGTTATGGTCAATGTGAGCCATGAGAGGTGGAGTGTTCAGCGCCCTCCAACGGCCAATCTGTCCATAATCAGGTTATGCATCTCGAAAAACCCCCTGGTACCAATTTTTGAAGAAATACGTTAAAAAATGTTCACTAATTTTGAAAAATTCGATTTTCATTGTTTCCCTTTACCACCCTGTATCTAAGAAAGGGAGAAATTTTGGAATAAGGTGAGTCGCTTTAAATCGGCTTATTTTGACGTCAGGAGTATATGGTAAGATTTTGTGAGGACCTTTAACAAACAACCTGTATAATTGGCCCCTGTATATTTATTGATTTCTTCATAGGCGTACGGAACTTCAACTGGAAAATTGTATTTTTTTAAATTTTTCAAATAAAACAAAAACATGATATTATAATATGTGTGCGTCTAAGAAAATGAAGCTTTGAGATTTCGTCAAAAAAAAAAAAATGTTTCGTTAGAAAAGTCTTTCTTGAATTACCTGATCAGTTAGTTCATGGTTCATGTTTTTCGTCTATTTGTTATGATAATTGTGTACAAAATATTCTACATCAGATAGTTTCCGATGCATTTGTCAAATTGCGCTAAAATGTTATAACTTTTATCTCAATGTCCGATTAGAAGTAATATGAATACTTTCTGTTCCAGGGGATTGTTTTCCGATATACCAGTTCCCTCGGTAAGAAATATAATATTTAGTCTGTTTCTAGAATTACTTGAATTTCATTGTTACAGCAAGACGAAAACAACAATGAGGAATTAGAAGATATACTTAGACATTCTCTAAATGCTCAGTACAAAGGTATCTACTTCTAATAGATGTTGTTAATAATTATTTATATTATTATTCCATTGTAGATCTACAGAAAGATCAAGAAATTGGCCCATCCCCAACAATCTTGGAAAATTTGGCCGGGTAAGTCGCGGAATCTTTTAGGCCGGACAAGTGATCTAATTGAAGGTCTATTTTTATTTTTTCCAGTCAAGAGCAATTGGTTGGGTCTACAAACGCAGATTCGCTTAGTAAATTTATGCCTAATGGTAGACCAAAGAAGTTTTCATCGTTTTTAGTGAAACCAAAGAATCCTAAGCCGGTTTCGAAACAAGTTGTGGAGCAGCGGAAGATTCTGGTGAGTGATCATCAAGCATTTTGAAGATATGAAGAGGAAACACTTTTTCTTCTTTTCTCAAAAATGTTTATAAGAAAATTTCTTCTTATTTTCAAGCAGGGAAACACACCGTGAGTTTTTTCGCAACAATAATGAGACGCACTGTATACTATAGTGATAACACGGTTTGTATAGACACGAAAAAAAAAATAACGACTTGAAATTTGGCTTAAGAGAATGATCATACTGGAACCTGGAAAAATCAATACAAGCTTGGAATTCAGAAAGCGCAATGACCTTTTATGTTTGAAATAATTATTATTGTTTTTCAAAATAAGGTGTACAAAGATGTTGAAAATATGCATTGTGTCTGGGAGATTTTATGAAGAAAAAAATTATGAAAACATGAAAATTTTGATGAGTATGACGTTCATCATTATACAGGGTGTAAATTAAGATACAGGGCGTCAAAAAAATTATATTATTTGAACTTTTGCTTATATTTTTGTTAAGTAACATGGCAATTGGACGAAATTTGGGATACTGGGGAAATTCATGACGAAAAACTCAGATATTAACTCAGTTTTTTGTTAAAAACAGCCGTTTTGAATAAAAACGGGTCTCAAGTAACATCTGCCTGAATTTTTTCACTTGGATCATTTCATTTTTGAAAAACAAGATGAAAAATGTATCTTTTACTGATTGATTGTAACAAACTTGGATCATTTATTAGACTAAGACTGAATGACTGAATGAAGAATAGGTTTACTAAGTCAAAAATGACATACAATGCTACACAAAAAAGTTATGATTAATTCAAGGAACAACACTGTATGTGGCACCCTCTTGAGTATCTCGTCATTAATAAATATCGCCAGTATTCCGAATTTTGTACAATTTCCATGTTAATTAACAACTGAAACTGAATCTCAGAATCTTAGCTGATGCGAACCCTTGTTCATCTAAAGTTTTCGTCTTTATATTAGTCAAAGATTCACCCCTTGAAATTTTGACAAGTACTTAATTCACACTCTGTATAGTAGTTTTGAAATATTTCATTTGAATATCATTCTAGAAAATTGTATTTATTTTTTTCCACAAACTTTTACACTCGATTTGACATCATTATCAATTTTTGGAAATAACCAAATTTCTCATCGAATAGAATTTAACGGAGTCCACAAAAAAAACTATAAACTAAAACTATTGCACTGTCCAATATCAAAATAGTTATTTACCTAACAAGTGCGGAAAGTGGTACTTTTCCGCACGCGACGGCAGTTGCACGAACGACGCGGAGCGGAGTTCGGGCAAGCCGTTAAGGGCAGAAAAGACATTTTCCGCAAGAGTTAGGTACAATGTTTTTCCTACAAGTGGTTTTGTCCATCTTGTTTATGAAAAAAAGATGTTTTTGATACGCAAAGATTTTCTAATACCTCAAAATGCCACATAAGGTAGAATATAACATAAATCACTTAACTAGTCCTGAACATGTTTATTTTTGTATGGACTCATTTTTAACAATACAAAAATCATGCGTAACTTTTCAGCACTAGTGCGGAAAAGTAACTTTACCGCACTAGTGCGGAAAAGTACAACTTTCGAAACGAAAAATCGTGCGGAAAAGTAACTTTTCCGCACCCTCGTAGGAAAAAATCAAAGTAGAGAATTTGGATATCAGCTGCCTCAGAGTACTCGAATTTTTCTTTTGTTCGTGGTTCGTGTTTTCTCGAAATTAGTTGGTAAAGATGAACCTTCCATGGTTTTCGTTTGACGTCACGGAAATTTTTATTAAAAAATATTAGAATACCCAGATCTACACATTTTTTTTTCAGAATTCATATTCGCTTCGTTTTAATTGAGATATGCAAATTTGAAAATATTTGGAATTCCGAAAAAAGTTTCACAAAACCACCCCACAGTTGATTTACTGTTAATGGAAAAAATCGATTTGCATATTATATTATTTTCAATTTAGATAGCATCCAACTTCAATTTTCCATGGTATATCTGAATATTTTACTGTGTTCCAGGATTATTATAGGTTCCTATTTGTTCGTGATTATTCCTTTTGAACGAAAGCGGTAGATTATCTGTTTTTATTTGTTTTTTGTTTATATGTTTTTTTTTAAACTATTGATTGACCAACGATGAAAGTCTCGAGGAAAAAATTCTCCCAATTTGTTCAAATTTGTTGATGTCTGCAGCTGAAATTTTACCCAAGATCGTCTTTCTGTCTGTCTGTGTGTGCCTATCTATTATCATGAAAGAATATCGATAATAATTATTATCAACAATTTTTGGAAAATGGATATCAAATATGAAGTTGTTGAGTTAAGGTAAAGGAAAATAGCGTATCGAGAATCAAATTAAAGAAGGATTACAAGATATCATCTTTTCCAAATTTTACGTTTTTTCCTTAAAAGTATTACTTTAGATGTGTTATATCATTGAATATTAGATCTAAACGTTTTCAGTATGAATATTTTATTTCAGGGAGAGCCATATCGTGTAAAAATAGTCAAGCAACCAAAACGAGATCCCAAGGAGGTTCTGCATCATAAGAAAACTGTGAAATTTGAACCCAATGTGGTAAGCTCTATCATACAAATATCATTTATTCCACAACAAATTGCATTGTAGATAGAGGTCGAGATATCAAGGGATTCATCTATAGCCGATTCTACTGAGTCTCAAGACATAATATTTGATATGGAGGATATCCAGAGGATGGAAATCGAAACCTCTGTACAAATAACTGAGGAAGCAACGGTTGAAGTGCAAGATGCAGATGACGAAAATAAAGGAGAAGATGAGAGGGCTGAAAGCAATTTATCACCTGGGATTGACAGTAATGGAGATAGCGTTACTATCAGAAAAAATGTGCCTATTTGTAGGTTGCAGCTCTTAGAATTATTCAAGTCTTGTTGTCTATCCTTCTTATAGTAAAGCCATCACCTCTAGAGATCCAAATAGATCCAGTCATCTGTGAGTCATCTCTGTCTCTGGAGCAACAGTTAGCGGCAGTTCAAAAGCAGCTTCTAGCTTTGTCTCAACTTCCCTCAGCTATACAAGTCACCCTTGAAGCTGTAACGCAACAACTTAATCAAATTGTTATGGAGAAAATTAGTCAAACAGAAAACCATGATGAAACTGCTTCGAATGATTATGATGAGGATAATGGATTTGACAGATTACCAGATGGTGAGTTATTCTGATGATACGGATTCTAGGATTATCAGTGTTATGGACAGATATGATTGACGAGAATAATGTCTCAACATCAGAAAATGCTGAAGGGGATATAACTGAGAATGAGGCAGATGATAATTTGGAGGAGTTGAACGAAGACCAGCCTACGACTGAAGAGGAGCAGGTTATCGAGAGTGAAGTGGTAGGACCGCAAGAAGAGGAAAATGAGCCAGTGGAGCCAGTTGTGACTGATCCATATGCAGGACTTACAGAGGAAGAGAAGGAGGCCAAAATAAGAGAAGAGAGATTATTGCTCAAAAAACAAAAGGTGCGTTGCTATTATTTCAATTTGATGATATGTTTATAGACATAAACATATCATCAAAATCATATTATCATATCAGGATATCAAAAAATAAATTCAAACACCATGTCCACACGTGTTGATCACAATTGGATTTGGCATGTTTTTCTATGGTGCTATATATAAGTTATTTGTCATTTAAACTATTTGTGTATGAAACAATTGGCTCCACATCCTATTTTTCCTGTGTCCATCAGAACAAATACCTCCCATACACATTAATCAGTTCGACTAGCAGCTGAAAGTTTTCTAAATAGAGATGACTGTATAGATAGAGGAAGAAAGGCGTAAGATGGACTGGACTCAACGACCCATAGTGCTTCCAGGTGGCAGAAAATGGTCAGACCCTGATGATGCCACTCCCAAATCCAAAACGCCAAAAATGTCTGATGAGAAAATCTGCAAAGCAATCGAGGAAAACTCTGAAGTCATCGTCGGCAAAACTAAAGGGTAGGCAAAAATATGTGAATTTGTTTTAAAGCTGGTCGTCTTTTCAGGTCAACCATTGGAACCAAATTTGGCCATGGGGCGATAATAAGAAACTTATATACAGGTATAGTTTGTGTCGTTGATCTGAGGAAAGACGCATAATCAAAACGTAACTTTAAACACTTGGAAAAAAATAATAAATTAAAAATAGTCTCATGTGATTTTGATAATGCGACAGGTCCATTTTTGTTGATGTATTCTGATTTTAGTTGTGATAGCATGATTTTTATTGTGTGCAGTTCCAGAGTGTCAAACTGTTTCATGGTACCCAGTAAAGTCCAGAACAAAGTGGTACGTATCCTATGTTAATTTCACTATTAGGAATTGTAATCCATTATTAGAGTTAAAAGACTTTAAACCAAAAATTAGAAAAAAAGTCAACATTTATTGATCAATGGGTTTCCAAAAAATTAGCTTTCATCACAATAGCCGTGACTTTTTTATGGTTAATTATCTCAGGGTAAACCGTCATAACGATTCATGAATGATAAGCAACTCAACCAGAGCAAAATAGCTTCGTCTTATTATATTCGGAGTATTCGCATAATATATTTGGATATAACGTTCTCAAGAAACCTTCGAAATAAAGTCGACTGAAAAGTGGAGGACGCAAGTCTTATAATTTGAAGCAAGACGCAAAACAAATCTTGCCAACTGGGTTGCTTCTCATAGTAAACTTCTGATCAATAGTTGATTGTTGATGACTTTACAGTATCAACTTCCTGAAGTTCACTCCCCCACCAAAGAATCTCGACTATCTACAGAGGTCAGAAGTTTATCGCCTGATCCACGATATGGATCCCCCAGCCCGGGGTGTGGGAGCCCGAGCTGAAAAAGTATTGTCAGAAAGGGATTACTATGGGGTAAGTGCTTTATCTAATCAGATATAACATCAAGCGATTTCTAAATGCAATTAGTAACTGTAGACTGCTCTAATTAGGAAGGCTTCATGTACCCTGAAACCGAATAATTGGAGGATCAATAATGTTACCTAGAATCATGATATCCATTTTATACTGAACAAAAAAAAACTGGAATATCAAATAAGAGTTATTATATGACAATGAGTACCATAAAGAGTACATATTTTGGGTGAAGAGACGATCGTGCGGCTGAAAGCGACATCAGGAAACAAGTCTTTCTCGAAGGCAAAACCACCAACAATGAGATCATTTGGAAAAAAAGGTTTTGGCTTGTGTACACGGAACGTGTGGATGTTTCGCTTCCACTGTGCAAAATATCACTATCGCTCATGATAGAAGCGATAGCTCGATCTTCTCTTTTGTACTCTTTGTCTTTTGAGAACGATAATGCTTGTGTACGTCAGGTTGTAGGTACGCTGATGAACGATGTGTGAATATTTCCGAAAAAACAAACCTTTCAAGTATACAAGCAAACCCCCACTCTCTTTTTTATTTTCCTTAAAGGAATTCGCCGTAGTAGCTTTCAAGATGAAAGAACATCTTCCTGAGGAATCACTCGATAGTCTTTTCTCTTCATCTCAACCCTTTATCTTTTGAAGACAAGAACGCTTGAGTATATCAGGTTGTAAATATCCTGATGATTGATCAAGAAAGCGAAACTTTTAAACCTCTCGTGTACACTAGCAATTTTTTTTTATGTACAGTTGCCACTGAAACAAACAAGAATACAACCATTGCAGCTCCCAGTCTATTACAGAAACCTTCAAATACAAAAGCCTGACTCATTACCATGGAAACCAAAAATTTTAGCCTCGGGACGTTACGTTTTTATAGCATCTGAAAGTGAAGGAGAGACTTCTAATAGTCCCAGGAGATGAACCATTTTATCTCCTCTTGCTCCACTTTTTTTTCTGGCACAACGGTGTATGATAATATTTTCAAAGAATCGAGCAAAATCAGCAAATCCTGAAACTGAGAGTACAAAATTGCCAATCTATATCCACATCGTCTATTCCAGATCAAAACAAGAGTCTTTCTCCGGCTGTTGTGAGCCATGTTTTGCAATCCAGTTATGTTTTTTAAGTGTTTATTTTAGCATTCTTGGACCGGGTGGACAGGGAATGGTATTGGGAACTTCGGCACTCTTTGGGTCGATTTTGTGCGCTTGGCGCTTATTGTCATTTGATCGGTGCTGATACCATTACCTACACTTTGTTGGTATCTCCAAAGAGGCCAAAGCCGGTTTGCCCTATTCTTGCTAGACCTTTTCAATGACACTATTGATGCCTATGCTACTGCTTGCCATTTCTGTGAGGACGTTTCCTCACATTTGTTATGTCGATCTAAAACCCGAGTGGTTTTCCTCATCGGAAGGTCTATTTGTGTGAGGACGCGGCATATAAGTAATTGATTTTTCCAAGCTTATTTCATTCCAACGTAAACCAAAAGTGACTAAAATTATCACTGCTGATAGGCCCGGCACACAAATTGTTACTATAGTCAACAAAATTATGATGAAAGTGGTCCATCCCCATTGGCCACGATTTGGACCATCACCAAGTCAAAAATATACTTGCATAATCAAGGTGATGAGAAGTATTGGATAGAATGAGAGCTTTTTGACTTTTTACTTTAGGTACGGCGTTTTCTTGTCTTTGTTCCAATTATCGAGCCTTTGCTGTTCAATAGACTCAGGTACAATAAGTTCCGTCTCCAGTGCTTACGACCATGACCTACCATTTGCGGTCTGGAAGGCAGGCTCACGATATTACGATAGGGTTTGTGCTCATTTTTGTTGCCGGTAGTTTATATGTTCGCTCTAATTAAATGCAGATAGCGCCTGCTGATGAGGAATTTAAAATTTTTCTTATAAAAATAGTGTTTCAAGGGAAGTTCATTCTCACTTGAAGCGTCTTGACAAATATTGATTTTTCTAGCTCAAGATAATGATAATGGTAAAGGTGGGAGCACCAAAGCCCGGCGAGTAGACCTAGTGGCCCTTTTTGCCAATCACGCGTTTCCAATCCCATTCACTCAAGTCATGCCGTCTCCATTAAGAAGCGGAGCAGGTCATTCCTGCTCAGGTCCTCCAACTCCATCCGAGAAATAGTTGCCGCACCTAAGACCCTCCTCCTCAGGCGACCCCATCTATTAGAAACTCCCAGCAGATGGTAGGAGTTTTCCTCAACCCTTGTATTGTCAGGGATTACGCTTAGATCTCAATAAATGGAGGAATCGATGACTCTTCAACTACGGCGCATGTTCTTTCATAGCCGCTGTGCTAACATATTTTATGCATGTAGATTCGCCATGCCGGCGCCTCGCTGAGTAGCGGCTGTATTTATCCAGTTTCAATATAGATCAGTGGCTATAATATTGAACTTTATATAACAATGATATTTAGTTTAATGATTTTTTTCTCTTTCAGGACAAAGGTGCTCCCTAGAAAGCCTACTCGTAAAGCTGAATTCAGAGAATGTTTCAAATTTCACGTATCTCGTTGAATGTGTTTTGTTCAAGTTTAATAAAGTGTATGCTACATGGTGAATCATTTTGATTTTTTTATTTACAGAAAACAGAGTAGAGCTTGTTATTTGGATAGGTACAGTTGGTTGAGAAATATGCTGGATATGTGAAATGATACGAGTGAAAGATTATAATAATATCATTCAATTAAATAAGCTTTTGAAAATACCAGTTAAATGTTCCTTTCCACCATAAGCCTGAATGATGAGCGACATCAAATTTTTGCCAAACAGACCAACCCAAACTAACCAGCTGAACAGTTTGGGTTAGTTTTTGACAATACATCTATTTCTCCGTACCAAAAAGCCCTTACAAACACTATTATATGTTTATTTTTTTCCCGGAAAATTGTTATTTTCGACTGCGCTATTATTAAACGACAAAACTTAATGACATGCCCATTCATTTTCAATTCTTTCGACTGCCTGCAGATGCATTTCACTACAATGTCCTTTGTTATTGAATAAACAATTGGAAACAGACCAAAAATGTCCTCGAGCACACAAATACAACATAACTTTCAATTCAAACTCTCCAGTTTTGAATCTTTCAATAATTCTGGATTATATAACGCATATGCATAAATGCAAGACTTTAGACCTTTCCCAAATCTGCTTGCTGCATAAGAGTGTGAACTGCTATAGAGCGTTTCTTATTTCCACTTCCATATAAAATCAAAGTTGCTTTGAACTCATGTTGCTTAGGTTGTCGTATATACAGTATGTCCACGGATAGAGGTGTAATGCACAAAATCAATCATTTTTTGACCAAAAGTCGCTTTCTTGTTTTGAAAAGACTATTGCCATACTTTTAATTTGGAAATATTTTACAAAGGGGTCGAAAAACAAGAAAACGTGAAATACTATTTACAGTGAACTACCTTTATTTTTTGTTTTGAAGCAAAGTGGCTAATAAAAAAAATAAGATTTTGAACTCTTTACAAAGACTATTTCTCAAATTTCAACTGGGTATTCATAATTTCATTTTTCTGTAAGGTTTTGAAATTTTGTTTCTAATTTGTTCCCTTCAAGATCATTTACCTACAGGGTGTCCCTACTTCAGATGCATACAAACAATCTCCTGGTTGTTTTTTGAACGATATCGTTCATTTTTGATAATATGGAGATGTCAGATGTATGGGCATGAGGCTCACATTTTTATTGACTTGTCCATCTTGAGTGGAACACCCTGTATGTATAACGGAGGGGCATTTTCGAATGAATCCGATAATTTTACACTAGATTTGCTGTGAAGTTTATCTTGACAAATTAGAGACAAAATTTTAAAACTTTACAAAAAATAAAATTTGGAATACTATTGACATGAAATTTCAAAATTAGTCTGGATAGGATGAAAAATCTTTTTTTTTTCTTAATCTGCCTCTCTGCTCGAGAACGAAAAATAAAAGTAGTTTACTGTTAATAGTATTTCATTAATAATATTACCATACCATGTATACCGACCTTGTAATCGTACATCTTTGTGATTTTGACATATGTCCCTTTTGACATAGTCCTTGAGAATGGTTTGTAACCAAAACGCGTCGGACTGTTAAATTGAATTATTGATCAAACTTTGGAGTATTTGACTTCTTTTTCAAACTTCTTCATGGAGTATGATACCTCATAGGCGTATTAACTTTTCAAAGTAGATTGAATATATATTTTTTTCAAGAGTAAACAGCCTTTCGGACACTATTTATGTCAAATCTGATAGTTGGCGTCCATTTGCCATAACTCAAGATATTAGTGTTCCAATTTTGATAAAGATTGATACAGGGTGTGTCATGAGAACCCCAACTTAGTTCAATATTCGAAAATAGATAAAATTGACCTTTTCCACGCCAGTGGATTCAACAACATGAATCAGTGTATACTTCTTGATGCCTTGAAGGACGAAGAAGATACAAAAGATATTGAAAAACATTTTTTTTTTCAACTCGAAAATGACACAAAGGATAATTAAGTACATTTAGTTGCTATGGAAACAAAATGTACCTTAACATAGCAGCGGGGAGGTTGTCATGTCATTGTGAAAGTTGAATAATGGACAATTTGCACATTTTTTGAAAATATGAAAAATATAAGGATTAGTAAGTACTGATGCCATTGATGTTTAAAAAATCAAGCTACGACCTCTTATAATGTAGTAATCACCGATTAAAGAGCGCCAATCAGCATCCACTACGTCACAGAATACACTATCTATCGCCGTCTGACGTATTAACTGAGATGACTCTCTCTCTCTCGGAAGGGTAATATGGCCCCACCTATTTTGCGATCATGCAGTGAAATTCGCGTTTTCTTTTTCATTTATTTAGTATATTTTTGAGTATTTCGGAGAAATTTTTTCGCTAGTGACTTTCAAATAATGTCTAGAAAACGTATATAAAATTTCAACTCATTTGAAAATGTATGCAAATTGTCCATTGCTAAATTTGTGCAATATAAAAATCGGGATGTGTTTGAGTTGGGCGGAAAAAGTTTTTTGTGATATTCCCCGTATATTATTCTATTTCAAGTCATTAAGAAGTGTATACTGATCATCATAAGGTGATTTTTTTTTCAATCCAGCGGTGTGGAAAAGACTCTTTTAATTTATTTTCTGATATTGAACAGTGTTGCGATCTTTATGACCCATCCTGTACCAATCTGATCAAAATTTCACTTGATTTCCTATAAAGTTTATATTAACAAATTAGAGACAAAATTTTAAAACTTTACAAAAAAATAAAATTTGGAATAGTACTGAGATGAAATTTTAGAATTAGTCTTTGGATAGGATGAAAAATCATTCTTTTTTAATTTGCCACTTTGGTCCAAAACGAAAAATAAATGTAGTTTAGTGTTGAAAGTATTTCATGTATAATATTTTGAAATCAAAAATCTGCCGATAGACTTTTCAAAACAAGCAGAACTTTTTAGAAGAGTGACTTTTGGTCGAAAAGTGAAAATTTTTGTCCACTATACCTATCAGGTACTCTATCCTTGAACATACTGTAGATATTGTATTCAGAGAGTTTCCGTATCACCATCTGGCTTGAACTTATTGAACTAACAACAATAGCTGTCGGCTGGATAGTATTCAGAAGCTCATATCACAGAAGCAACTTTCAATCTCCTCCAACAGCTGCTTACTATTTATTTTGATAAAAAAAAACATGTTAGACAGACTCATCAGTAGTAGTCAATATCATCCCACCTGGGTGTGAGGGTCTTTCGGTCTTTGGAGAACATGTTTGACCCCAGACACTCCCGCACTTTTGTGCACACTTCAATGCATACAGTCTTTGTAGTGCGCTAAGCAACTGATAGTGTCAAAAATACGAAAAGACCAAATTTGAATAAAATTTCTAATCAGATTCTCTATTTTAACATGTTCTGATAATGTTATGGGTCTAACAGTGTACATTTAGAAAACAACAATCAAAATATTATAAATCTATTTCAAGTGAACTACTCATAACTTTCTTTTCAAATCAAAAAACTTTCATCTCCATAATACTGATTTTACTAGATCTAATGGTTTCCTCGACAACCACTTCTTTTCTTTGAGAGCCGCCATCCCACCATTGACGATCAGCTGAAGCTAACACAACGAAAATGATGGCAGAGAGAACGAAGCAAACAGCCGCAATAATGAAGACTATTCTCCATTGATGCACGTTGGTCTGGAATATTGAAGAGACCATAAAGAAAATACATTTCACAATAGTACGATAGATGAAAAAACCTGATTGACACGATACATATCGATAGATTTTTACAATAATAAGCAATGACTAGAAAACTTTGTTTACACGAAGATTTAAAAAGTCGGGATAACGCCTGCATCGTTTAGGTATATATTGAATAAATAAAAATTGGTATTCCAAACCAGTCAACCAGACATATTGGCAATCATGTGTGGGTGATTCATCCGATCACGGTGAAAAACCTCTATTGACCTTGCTATCATTCGTCTTTACCTTACTGCTGTGATGTCTTTCCATATACTGAACTCCATCTCCTAAATCTCGTTTGTATGATTTATTGTTTGCAAAGAAAGCAACTCGTTTGATTATTTTATACACAGGATGTCTCAGACAGAAGTATTGGGATTCGAGGGATGATTAGTTAACACAAAAATGTTCTATGAAATATCTTTGAACGATAATTTTTCATAATTAATCGTACTTTGAAGTTACACTCTGTTTTTTTTTTGTGAAAGCTCCGCAATGTATCTGATGAAACTTGATAAACATACCCAGCACTGAAAATATGAAATTTTGATTTAAATCATCCCTAACATAAAAATGTTCATTTTTGAAGTTTGTTTCCCAATTTACGGTATGTAGGCAAATAATCGTGGGGCGAGGGAAAAGACCAACTACACAATTATTTCTGTGCGACGTTTCGCGACTTTATTGTCGCTTTTTCAAGCACTATAATGGAACAGTTTTTTATAAATAAATAAACTTGACAAACAAATAATTTCTTAATGTTACCTGAAAATTCAGTGTAGGTGAGCCCATGTTACGACGACATTTCACAGTGTAAAAACGCATTAACAACATAGAACCGGAACCAGAAAAACAACAAATACACATCACCATATGACATTAATTTTAGTACTGCATGGGTTTGGTCGATGTAGGCAGTGATAAGCATCATTAAGAGTACCTATCTTGCAAAAGTCAGATAATTTTGTGATGACTGGAATTTTTTTTTTTTTTTTTTTGCGATTTGGAATACATATCGCAGAGAAAAAAGGTTGTCACAGACCGTTGTTGTGCACATTATCTCAAGAACTATCCTACCTTTGGTTGTTATCACAGTATTTTGACAAGATATCACTATAAATCACACTTAGACCTTGAGAATCTGTCCTTAGGTTCACTGTATCTCTTAGGTTGATGTGGATCATTTCACCTATGTTCCGCTTAAACCAGTTTTTCTCCTTGTCCAGTATTTGTATTTCATCAAACTGGAAAGCATGGCCTGTTTCGAAATGGTGCACTGCAAGAGCTGTTTTTTCGCTTTTCCATTGGTTGTGGTTTTTGCAGTCGTTTCTATGTTGGTTAAGTCTGTTTCCCAGGTATTGTTTGGTTTGGCCAACATAAGATTTTCCACATGTGCATGGGATGTTATATATAACGTTGGACTGTTTATCTTTTGGAACTGCATCTTTAAGCCTGGTGAATAAAGACGAGGTTGTCCTGATGTTGTAAAATCCTAATGTTGTGTTGGAGTTTTTGAAGCAATCATTTATTCTTTGGGAAAGGCCATTGATGAAGGGGAAACGGTAGTATCTTGTCGGTCCTATCTGGAGGGGGGTTTGAACTTTGTGTTTTACTTTGTGGTTGAATCTATTTATGCATTGGTTCACAAATTTTCTAGGGTAGTTGTTCTGCTTTAGAATTTCCTTAATCTTCTGTGAGTTGTTGGAGTGAAACGATGGATGACTTAGTGTTTCCGCCCTGTGGAGCATTCCATTGATCATTCCCACTTTTTGTGCTGTTGGGTTGTTGGAGAAATAGTTCATGACTCTACCGGAACTAGTTGGTTTTTGATACCAGTTGGTCAGGAGTTTTCCATCTGGGCTTCTGATCACCTCTGTATCAAGGAACGTTATCTTGCATTCGTTTTCACGTTCCACAGTGAACTGTAACTTAGGATGGTAACTGTTAAAATGTTCTAGTATGCTATCAATGTGTTTGGTTGGTATGGCCGTGATCGAGTCGTCCACGTAGATGTAAAAAAAGGGAACATCGTAGGGTAGATTTTTCAACACTGTCATTGCCAAGTCATTCATCAAAATGTTTGCTAGTAATGGGCTAAGAGGGTTACCCATTGCAGATCCATCCAGTTGGTGGTATATTTTGCCTTTGAAAGTGAAATAGCTTGATTCGAAGCAGAAACTCACGATGTCTAGCAACAATTGTTTCGGTTCATCTGTGTATGCTGAGATAAAGTTCCAGTTTTTTGCAATGATGTCCATAATTAGCTTCTTAGGGATGTTTGTGAAAAGGGAGACTACATCCAACGATACTAGCTCATAGTTGGGTGGAAGTGTAACTGGCTTTGACAGCTCGACAAACTCGAAGGAATTCTTTATGTTGTAGATGAATGCCGATGTTATTGGGCTCATAATTTGGTGCAGTATAAAGATACCAGATAAGAGCGAAGACAACAAACATTCTAACAAATTTTTATAACAAGGAAACACATGATGCTCCCAAAAATTGCATCGAAAAGTCTATTAAAGTCACTAGAAAGTTCCTGAAAGACCATCCTAACATGATAGTTTCCAGATCAGATAAAGGTAACTCCACAGTCCTGATGGAGCTCAATGCATATGAAACTCGGATGGAAGAAATGTTGAGCGATGACACAATCTATCGTATAATGACTAGAGATCCGACCAATAAATACCAGACAAAAGCTAATCAATTTATCAGTATGCTCAGGGAAAACCAATGCATTGACGTAGCGCAAGAAAGAAAACTTAGAACACACAATGCTGTCGCACCCAAAATTTATGGCTTGAGAAAAACTCATAAAGAAGGCTTCCATCTACGACC
>CAUEHF010000027.1:0-26426 GCA_958502075.1 Orchestes rusci
CAAATAAACAATATTCAGCAATATTCCAACGGCTCAATGCAGATTCCAATCATTTCTGTTACTACACTATATTTTGCCTCATAATGTCCCAAAATCAATATAATTATCATCCATTTCACATAAACATCAATAATATAATGAGAAATTCGTCAAAAATAGCATATATCAAAATATGGCGGCCCAATCAGGAGAATTGTACCAAAGACCACTATTTTGTCTGGAAATGGGCTGAAAACGCTAAATATCAATAGAAACCATTGAGATCCTATCAAATCAAAAATATTCAGCAATATTCCAACGACTCAATGCAGATTCCAATCATTTCTGTTACTACACTATATTTTGCCTCGTAATGTCCCAAAATCAATATAATTATCATCCCTTTCACATAAACATCAATAATATAATGAGAAATTCGTCAAAAATAGCATATATCAAAATATGGTGGCCCAATCAGGAGAATTGTACCAAAGACCACTATTTCGTCTGGAAATGGGCTGAAAACGCTAAAAATCAATAGAAACCATTGAGATCCTATCAAATCAACAATATTCAGCAATATTCCAACGGCTCAATGCAGATTCCCATCTTTTCTGTTACTACACTATATTTTGCCTCGTAATGTCCCAAAATCAATATAATTATCATCCTTTTCACATAAACATCAATAATATAATGAGAAATTCGTCAAAAATAGCATATATCAAAATATGGCGGCCCAATCAGGAGAATTGTACCAAAGAAGACTATTTCGTCTGGAAATGGGCTGAAAACGCTAAATATCAATAGAAACCATTGAGATCCTATCAAATCAAAAATATTCAGCAATATTCCAACGACTCAATGCAGATTCCAATCATTTCTGTTACTACACTATATTTTGCCTCGTAATGTCCCAAAATCAATATAATTGTCATCCCTTTCACATAAACATCAATAATATAATGAGAAATTCGTCAAAAATAGCATATATCAAAATATGGCGGCCCAATCAGGAGAATTGTACCAAAGACCACTATTTCGTCTGGAAATGGGCTGAAAACGCTAAAAATCAATAGAAACCATTGAGATCCTATCAAATCAACAATATTCAGCAATATTCCAACGGCTCAATGCAGATTCCAATCATTTCTGTTACTACACTATATTTTGCCACATAATGTCCCAAAATCAATATAATTATCATCCATTTCACATAAACATCAATAATATAATGAGAAATTCGTCAAAAATAGCATATATCAAAATATGGCGGCCCAATGAATGTGGGTCTTTAGTGGAGGTGGGGGTCTTGAGTGGGGGTCTTTGGTGGGGAGTGGGGAATGACATTACATTTTATGAACAAAAAAGTTCATGATTCAAGCCTTGAAGAAATTGAATATTGTGGGTAAGTGTTATCATCGTTGTGGTTTTCACGTCACACTCCTCTTATCAACAGTTCTAAATTTAGCTCGAATGCGCGGTGTTCGTATCAATAACTGAGTAAAACACACACTCTTGTTCAACTGTATTTATTTCAAAATAGGAACAAATTTTTCAACATCTTCTAAATAGCCCTCGAAATCTAGACGCCTCATGGTCTGCAGGAAACTATGCAGGTCTGATGTATCCAGGAACAGATCGCAGGCGTCAGCAGCTTCTTCGTATTTTTCAGCAATCCTCCTACATTCCTCCTCGCTATGGAATCTCTCAAAACCATAGATAGCCACGTGTTCAGCATCAAATTGCAAATTTCGGAATCGTTGTGACAAGCTTTCTACAGCGGAAACCAGATTATGTAATCGTCTAGTCCCGATACCGGTGTAAGCTTACCACATCTTTGAGTGCTAAATGCGGAATGTCGAACCTTCTCTATAGTGGATCTAACCGAAGTCGGTGAACTGATAAGAAAACCGCAGACAGATGCCAATAATTGAATGTGGTGAGCCGACCGACGTCGCGTTGATTGTATGAATAGTCTTGCGGTTTCTAGGTGCCCCATCATTTACGATTGAGTTGTTGTTGGTTGTATTACAACTGCTTGACTATTTTTGTCAAAGGATTATAGCTTAATAATGTATCATGTAAAAATCAGACAATATACTGATGAATCCTTCTTGTATTATTATTTGTTTCGAATTCAACTCTCAAAACAAAACAGTATATCCTGCTTGAAGTGTTTCTTTGTGATGAGAACAATCACTGTGATTGGACACTTATTTTTGAGGGTTGAAAATTTGTGAATACGTACCTGTAAATATTTATAAAAAGGTGTTTGAAATAAAATAAAAAATGTAATCAAAAATGTGATTTATTCAATCAATAAACATGTTTTATACAAATTATAAACATTAGTAAGTGCACACATTGCAGGTGATGATAAATGGTATAGAAAATGTGGTTTTTTCATAACTAAAATATATCTAGGTATAATATCCTTTTTTATTGTTGAATATGGCTACATTTCATCTAAATCTGTTTGTTGGTTTGTGTAGGTAGCTCATCCACCACATCTTCATTGATAGTACTCATTATTGAACTGTTTTATTTTCAATCACTACGGGGCATTTTATTTGTAATTCACCATAAAATTCTGTTATTTTACTATTCGTTTCACGTCTAAACGCTATCAAATCACCTTTCTTAATAGATCTATTCTCCAGCTTTCCTGCTTTTCCATTAACCAACATGGAAACGTCTTTTTTAGGATATTCACCGAATAAAATGATTCCTTTTTCAAATGGGAAACGGTATGAAGTTCTTCCATCTTGCATCAACACGAAATTTTTTTCTGTTGGTGTATAGCGACCAATAAATGGTAAAACCATTACATAAGATAAATTAACCTCAGAAAAATTAAATAACTTGATATTGTTTTCTGTTTCATCCCTCTTGAATAAATGAGAACCGAACTTGTTGAGTGACATTTTCGGATTGATTCGTTTTACGTATTTGAGGATGTATTTATGCAATTACTTTAGCTTCACGTAACTCTTCGATTATTGATAGTATTTCATTATTATGACCAGTATGACCAGCTCTCATGGAAGCTGTTATTAGTCTCAATCTATCAACAAGTTCGTTGATATTATCCCAATAAACATAATCTATATCGTTTTTATTGATATTCCACAACCCCTTTCCCGTTCGCATTCTAGTTATTGGAGGTTTTAGTTTCTTTAAAAAACGAGAATATAATGGTTTGATGTGTCGTGTTTTTGTTATGCCATGTTTTTGTAGGTATGGTCCTATTAAAGTTATATATTTTGATGATCCATTTCCCTGCACACGTTCATTTGGATCATTATTTCTTCGATATGCATTGGTTTTAGCTAAAATATCCATATAATTATCCAAATCCTCATCTTCATAGTCTTTAGGATATTTTATAAATAGTAATTCATACAATCCTTTTGTACCATCATAAATTTTTCCATCTACTTTCACATTTTTTCCAATAATTTCTACAAATTTAAGTGTGGTCCCCAAATAGAATTTATCAGTATCTATGTCATGACCTATTCCATAATGATGATCAAAATTATGTTCAGTATCCTTCACACTAGCATCAATATAATCTCTTGGTAGTGGATCAAAACTTTGTAACCAAATTTCATATGGTTGCGTGTCGATTAAATTTTGAACCGATTGCCTTGACTGTTCCAATATATCTGAAAGATTTTGATTTTCCGAGCTTTCGAAGGGGTTGGTTTGAGCTATAACACTAGTTTCTAGTATAGTTGGTAACTGACTACGTTCTTGTATAGTATTAGGTAACTGACTAGGTTCTTGTATAGATGGTAACTGGCTAACAGATGCAAGGCTTGTATCAAAAAATGATGGTATTTCCATCGGTAGAATAGGAGTTCTACCAGTTCTTGTAGGTCTTGTAGGTGTTGATGTCTCATAAAATAATCTTGAAAAACTTGGTTAAGGTTTTAATGGTGTTGTGTGAAACATAGAAGTTTCAGGTTCTTCTTCTTCTTCTTCTTTGAATTCTTCCTTTATGTTGAAAGGTTCATTTATTTTGGAAATGAGTTGTTGTAGCGGTTGAGTTATTGGTTTGTAAGCTTGCTCTAGTTGTGATTGTGTAGTGGTCATAGCTAATTTTAGACTATTATATTTATCCTTGACAGCTTTTCTTGACTTCATCAATTCCTCAGCCAACCGCTTATCCATTTTATAGATATATGAATGAATCAAAATTTTTCCTATATCTTCCGCAATTCAGTTCACAATCTTTATCAATAACCAGAAAATTATAAGGTTCTTTCCAACAGTGTGCGCAGAGTTGCTTCAATTGCTCAAATGACATATCCAGCATACAATGATCATTATATATATGATTCAAATTCATAGAATCCTGCTTGAATAAAATTAGCAAATTAGCGTTCTCACGTATAAGTCTTTTCTGAATTGATGAATAACCTTGAAAAATAAAAAAGCAGTCTGTATTTTTATGTCTCGAATGTGTGAAATAGTCCCTTATTATAGTTTGTGTTCCACATGGTATATCATCAAATATGATGACCGATTCTGGTGCTATTTCATGAGGAGGAATGATATTTTCATCGCTCTCATACTCGAAATATCCAATCTCTTCCATGGGTGCCAATAGTTGTCTTGAATATTCATACTTTGGCTGTTGTAATGATTTGGAATAAAGGTACACGTTTGCAAATCTTTTTCCATTTGGATGCTCAAGTAAAGCCAACATCACGTTGGTTTTACCTGAACCAGATGGTCCAACAATGAGACATCTTTTCGATTCCCCACCAAATAAATCGCCATGTTTTTGAATTGGTTTCGTAAAATCCTTCACATCATGGTTTGTGATGGGTAAGGAAAACGATTGTTTTTCTATCCGCATTCTAGATATCAATAAACAGAATTGTTTTTTGCAAAAGTATTTATACATTAATCAGATGGACATATTGATCAGATAGCATGAAATCGATAGACAATCGTGTTGCAAATTTTTAAACTGAAAATAGTATTTAAATGATACACACAAACCTCTATGGGTATAAAATGATTGTACACGCTTCACGAAAGTACACTTCCTCCAAACACTCCAAGAGGGAAGGTCGAGGTTTAATAAACACTCTGATTAATAGACTACCTGTTGAGCTTCATATTCCTGGCTATCAATTTTGTGGTCCTGGTACAAATTTAGAAGAAAGATTGAATAGGGGAGAGTCTGGTATCAATCCATTGGATGCTGCGTGTCGAGAACACGATATCGCATACTCACAAACAACTGATTTACCTCAACGACATCGAGCGGATAAAGCTCTAGCAGATAAAGCTTGGCAGAGAGTTGGAGCAGAAGATTCCTCGGTAGGAGAAAGAATTGCTGCTCTAACAGTGAGTGGAATTATGAAAGGTAAACGGAAACTTGGAATGGGGATCAAGAGAACCAAAAGAAAAAAGAAAACACGAGTTATCAAACCCCCCAAAAAAATTGGTGGATTTCTTCCATTATTACTTCCAATTTTGGGTGCACTAGGAGCTTTAGGCGGTGGTGCAGCTGGAATAGCTAAGGCCGTTAATGATATTAAAGTATCAAAGGAGCAACTCGAAGAATTACATCGACACAATAAAGAAATGGAAAAACTTTCCAAGCAGGGTGGTGGATCATACATTAAACCCTACAAAGGAGGCACTATCAAGAAAAAAACCATAAAAAAAATCAAATAATATTTTCGCAGAGATCCCTTTCAAATAACGATATACTAAAATATGTAAAAATATTGAATATCTCACATTAAAGAGGTGTATTTATGTGTGACAACCTCCCCAAAAAAAAAATTTAAAGTGAAGGAATGTGGTATTTTGAATCTAGAAAGTTAACAAAATCATGGAACTAATTGTACTGCATACATAATAAATGAAAATTAAGCGTTTTATTTTGATGGTTATGGAAACTTGAGACCACCTATCAAACTCGTTAATTATTTGAGAACTCATTACAAAGTCCATGAATCCTGGTATTCGTATGAAACAATCATTGCAATAGACATGCAGGGCTTCAATTTGGCACAAGATTTCAAAATCAAGGAGCTGTCAATCACAAATAGCCTTCAATCTAGTCATTTTCTTTTCTGAGAACATGTGTATTACAACTGCTTGACTATTTTTGTCAAAGGATTATAGCTTAATAATTTATCATGTAAAAATCAGACAATATACTGATGAATCCTTCTTGTATTATTATTTGTTTCGAATTCAACTCTCAAAACAAAGCAGTATATCCTGCTTGAAGTGTTTCTTTGTGATGAGAACAATCACTGTGTGTGTGATTGGACACAACAAGAAAACAAGAAAACAAAAAAACAAGAACACAAGAAAACATGAAAACAAGAAAACAAGAACACAAGAAAACAAGAACACAAGAACACAAGAAAACAAGAAAACAAGAAAACAAGAAAACAAGAACACTAGAACACAAGAAAACAAGAAAACAAGACAACAAGGAAACAAGAAAACAAGAAAACAAGAACACAAGAACACAAGAACACAAGAAAACAAGAAAACAAGACAACAAGAAAACAAGAAAACAAGAAAACAAGAACACAAGAACACAAGAAAACAAAAAACATGAAAACATGAAAACAAGAACACAAGAACACAAGAAAACAAGAAAACAAGAACACAAGAAAACATGAAAACAAGAACACTAGAACACAAGAAAACAAGAAAACAAGAACACTAGAACACAAGAAAACAAGAAAACAAGAAAACAAGAAAACAAGAACACAAGAAAACATGAAAACAAGAAAACAAGAACACAAGAAAACAAGAAAACAAGAAAACAAGAACACAAGAACACAAGAAAACAAGAAAACAAGAACACTAGAACACAAGAAAACAAGAAAACAAGAAAACAAGAACACACGAAAACATGAAAACAAGAAAACAAGAACACAAGAAAACATGAAAACCAGAAAACAAGAACACAAGAAAACAAGAAAACAAGAACACAAGAACACAAGAAAACAAGGAAACAAGAACACAAGAAAACATGAAAACAAGAACACTAGAACACAAGAAAACAAGAAAACAAGAACACTAGAACACAAGAAAACTAGAAAACAAGAAAACAAGAACACAAGAAAACATGAAAACAAGAAAACAAGACAACAAGAGAACAAGAAAACAAGAACACTAGAACACAAGAAAACAAGACAACAAGAAAACAAGAACACTAGAACACATAAATATTGCCACGATATATCCATTAGTATAAAAATTAGCAATGACAACAGGACTTCCAGCAAAAGTATTGTTTCTGAGCGCCTTTTTAACAATACCTTGTATATACAAGTGGATTCAAATATACAAGAAACGTTTATTTGCATATCAACCAATCATAATGACTCTTGACCATCAAACTGAGAAAAATTAATTGTTAATAATGGATTGATTGGCTAAAAATTGATGAGTCAATTAAAAATTTGTCATATTTAGCTTTTGAGTTAAGACTTTATTTTGTAGATGAAAATTTTAAACCAACAAACTGGAATGTACTTATTGATTCGTTTGAATGTAAAAATCATATAGAATTCGCTATTATATCAATCTTTGCATTCATTTTTTGTATCATGCTACTCATTCTAGGAGTATATTTGTACAGAAATAAAAGAATTATCTACTAGCAAGTGTTTTTTATTGAATTACAAGATATAACAATACATTATTTTTCATAACCCATGAATTATGTGAATTATTCATGCCCAACCATTTAACATAAACTTTATTTCCCTTCCGTCTTAGAATCTTTTCTACCAAATACACGTCAGGATGTTTAACTTTTTGCAACTCCTCCTTATAAAATGCACCCTGTATCTCTTCAACTCTATGATCCTCCAATATGTAGGTTGTTGGATTTGTGATTTTTATTTTTTTAATCACAAGGATTTCATTTGACCAGTTAGGTGTATACCCTTTTGATAACATCTCACGAAACTTACTTATTCGCACATAGTCTCCCTTTTCATATTTGGAAGGATTCACTGTTTTTATGCGACCATAAACTTTTGATAGTAGGTGCTTCTCATGTTCCTTAGATACTTGTATAGGTTTCATTCCAATAACAGAATGTTTGGTATTATTGTATTCTGATACTATCTCAGGTAATATTTTTAACCATTTATAGTTTCCCTGCAAACTGAATTTTTTCCACATTCTGTTTTTCAATGTTCTGTTCACCCTCTCTACGATGCTAGCTTTCATATTGGAAAATGTTGAGTAGTGATTGATGTTGAATTTTTTCATCAAATCTTGGAACTCTGTATTATAGAATTCCTTTCCCTGATCAGTCTGCAGATTTTTAGGGGGTGTTTTTACACTGTTTAAAATTAATTTCATGGCTGTGGTTACATCTTTAGCAGTCTTTGTTTTGACAGGAATTGCCCAAACAAATTTTGAAAACACATTAATTATAACCAGAATATATCTATATCCTTTGTTTATTTTTGAATATGGTTGCATTTCAACTAAATCTGCTTGAAAAAGATCATTGATCCCCTTTACAATTACTGCTCTTCTTTTAAAAAATCTTCTGGCTGGTTTGTGTAGCTCACTCACCACATCTTCTTTGATAGTATTCATTATTGAACTGTTTTATTTTCAATCAATACAGAACCTTTTATTTGTAAGTCACCATAAAATTCTCATACTAAATGGTTAGATAAGCGAAGCTTCAATTCTGGAGACATACTGAACATCATTTAGAGAAATAGATGGTTTATATAATTATTTGAGAACATGCGAATTACAACTGCTTGACTATTTTTGTCAAAGGATTATAGCTTAATAATTTATCATGTAAAAATCAGACAATATGATATGATGAATCCTTCTTGTATTATTATTTGTTTCGAATTCAACTCTCAAAACAAAACAGTATATCCTGCTTGAAGTGTTTTTTTGTGATGAGAACAATCACTGTGTGTGATTCGACACTTATTTTTGAGGGTTGAAAATTTGTGAATACCTACCTGTAAATATTTATAAAAAGGTGTTTGAAATAAAATAAAAAATGTAATCAAAAATGTGATTTATTCAATCATTAAACATGTTTTATACAAATTAAAAACATTAGTAAGTGCACACATTGCGGGTGATGAAAAATGGTATAGACAATGTGGTTTTTCCAACGATAAAGGTGGTTTGTCATCAAGTTCGATAACGGGCTTCGATGAATATTTCCCGATGTATTGCGCCTTTTCTTTTCCTTTCACGTACACATGATCCACGTTTCTTGTTATGTTTTTCACAATGTCGGAAAACTTATGTGATTGCGTAAATCCTTCATTCCATGAAATACAATGATGATTTTTCATCAACCAGTTTGCTTGTTTACGCAGTTCTGGAGGCAAGTGTTCCATAGAAAAGGGACATCTAAATATATAATGACATATTTTTTCTCCATCATAGGCAGCCAGTTCTTTAGGAATAAATTTTTTGTTTTCAATTATAAATCCTTGTACATCCAAAACGAGTAGTTTCATATTTTCAATTGTGAGAATTTCACCATCATCTGCTATTCACCACTATAATCTTGAATTTGTTTTTCAATTCTTTCGATCTCTTTAAATGGTAAGATAAGCAGAGCTTCAATTCTCGAGACATACTGAACATCATTTAGAGAATTAAAATGGTTTATATAATTATTTGAGAACATGCGTATTACAATTGCTTGACTATTTTTGTTAAAGGATTGTAGCTAAATAATTTATCATGTAAAATCAGACAATATACTGATGTATCCTTTTTTGTATTATTATTTGTCTCGAATTCAACTCTCAAAACATCAGTACCTGTTTGAAGTGTTTCTTTCTGGTGGGAACAATCAATATGTGCGATTGGACACTTATTTTTAAAGTTTTGAGGGTTGAAAATTGGTTCGTTTGGTATATCATAGTAGGAATTTTCAAAGTTTGCAAACATTTCATAGAGAGCTGAAAACTTGTTATCATTGAAATTCAAATACAAATCATGATATGGATATCTTTCAGAATTCAAAAATACTCTAATATTTGAGAGATTTATATTATCGAATTGACTAGCATCTTTCATGATGTGTCCTTTTCTATTTTCTTGAAAACCAATTATTATATGACGAGGTGCTTCAAGTTTACTACTTGTTTTAACAGGCCAAGTATGACGGGTCGCTTCAGGTAGCGAGGAATATTCAACAATTTCCCAACTACGAAATCCAAGTAACAGATCTTTATTTGTTTCAAGATTTTGTGTTAAAGCTAGTTGTTGTGGTATATCAACTTGAATATGAGGTACTTTCCAATAGATCTTGTCAAATGTAACTTTTGGATTTTCCGCTTCGGGTGACGGATTTTGCTTATCTTCAACATATAAAACTGCATCAACATCATCGCTGGCTCGAATCAAAACCAGTTCTTGTTTCATATTCAAGATTATTTTTTTATAGTCTTCAAAAAATCCCATCAACATTTTCAAAGGTATAGATACATTAAATTTTCCTTTATCATCAACTAAAATGTTTTCCTTTTCATCTCTATTTGGAAACCATCCAGCATTTTGCAGCTTTAGACTTTCATTTGTATTATATGAAAGATAACCCTTCAAGGTTGAAGCTAAACCAACATTTCTTACGGAATCTATAGTAACTCCATTAAGTTCATAGCGAATTTTTCGAAACAAATAAGCTATACCATTGTTGACAAATTGTAATTTTTTAGAATAGGCACCCTTATTGTTGGTCAAGGTACCTTCAATGTAAAGATGACTCCCTGAAGGTAGTGTGTATATATCAAGTTCTTGAACAGGTATGCGAATTTCATCATTGTATTCAAATTTTGAAGAGACAAACGGTTGATATGGATGAAGCTCAGAGCTTATTATTGAATTATCTACATATAATTTTTCATCAACGTTTAATATATCCATTATTTCAATACTTTTAACCCCAGAGATATAAGAAATTGGTGATTTTGTGATGTTAACTTGTTGGAGTCTCGTCTTGGGCTGGTTTCTTGTGATGTTAACTGGTTGGAGTTTCGTCTTGGACTGGTTTCTATAGACAGCTTCCCCCTTTTATATGGCGATTGTTTGAAATAGCGATAGTTGTATTTAATAACCATAATATTTTCTAATGTTCAAGATGTAATCGAACTGTTATGGTCTCGTTTCGGAAATTAATCAAATCACCGTCTTGATCCACTATTTTAACAGTGATGTTGTTGATTGTCTTGACGCAGATGGGGGAATAAAGTATTGGTAATGGTGATTCCACTATTTTATACCCTGGAGGAACAGAAGGAAAAAACTGATGAATTATATGAACGGGTAGACCATTACTATATGATCCAATGCAAATGTCGCAATCAACACAAATTGCATTAACTTTAAATATATTAACAACTTCATCCGATTCAGAAAATTCATTTGATGCAATTTTTCGTTTCTTAAAACCCAATATTTTCGCTATGGAGTCACTTGGTGTGAAATCTATTTCCTTTGTGCAATAAAGCTGACATTTTAATGTATTGGGGTTTGCTTTCATCTTAAACCCAACTTTTTCTCCAAAAATGTCATCAATTACAGAATTAATATATGTTTCAATATCTTTTAAATCGTAAGTTCCTTCTGGAATTGTGATAACTTTATCCGCTAGATATATTTTATCGCTACCCGGTTGTATGTTAGGTATACTCATAAACGATTCAAAATCAGCCAACCCCAAAAAATATTCTTTATTTTCATCCAAAAATATAGGTGGATTGAATTCTGCTTTCAACACAGAAGTATTTCCCGTTATTGTTATAGTTCTAGTCATGTTGACACTCTCAACGTTACTGATGGTTCTCGATCATGTCATATTATTATATAGAAATTCGATTGACAATTGTCCACAATTATTTGCATTGAATTTTCGTACTGATGGATTGGTTCTGAAAAAATGAATAAAATTGAAATGAGATAATTTTACATGGATAAATATCAAACTATAGTTTCTGAGACTTGCTATTTATAAGAGTGTGTGACGTGAAAACCACATCCTGTCTATTGGTGATGAGAAAACCACAGGCTGAGACTTGTTATTGATAAGAAAACCACATTCGAGCTAAATTTAGAACTGCTGATAAGAGTGTGACGTGAAAACCACATCCTGTTTACTGTTGATAAGAAAACCGCAGGCTGGGACTCGTTGTTACTGATAAGAAAACCGCATTCGAGCTAAATTTAGAACTGTTGTGGTTGGTTGGAAAACCACATCCTGTCTAATGGTGATAAGAAAACCGCGGGCTGAGACTCGTTGTTACTGATAAGAAAACCGCGCATTCGAGCTAAATTTAGAACTGAACGATGATAACACTCACCCGCAATATTCAATTTCTTCAATGCTTGAATCATGAACTTGTTTTGTTCATAGAATGTAATGTCATTCCTTAGCTGTTCCAATCGTCTACAGAATTCTGCAATTTTTTCTGCATCTGTTTTGTCCATCGTCTCGAACACAACTGATCCGCCTGCCCCCCACCACCGCAACCTACTGAGGACCCCCACTCCCCACCGAAGACCCCCACTCAAGACCCCCACCCCCACTAAAGACCCCCACTCAAGACATAAACCGAAGACCCCCACTCAAGACACAAACCGAAGACCCCCACCCCAACCCCCACTCAACCCACAGCCGAAGGATGACGTCACCACATCTCGTGGCACCACCTAGGGCTGAAAACGCTAAATATCAATAGAAACCATTGAGATCCTATCAAAACAACAATATTCAGCAATATTCCAACGGCTCAATGCAGATTCCAATCATTTCTGTTACTACACTATATTTTGCCTCATAATGTAACAAAATCAATATAATTATCATCCATTTCACATAAACATCAATAATATAATGAGAAATTCGTCAAAAATAGCATATCTCAAAATATGGCGGCCCAATCAGGAGAATTGTACCAAAGACCACTATTTTGTCTGGAAATGGGCTGAAAACGCTAAATATCAATAGAAACCATTGAGATCCTATCAAATCAACAATATTCAGCAATATTCCAACGGCTCAATGCAGATTCCAATCATTGCTGTTACTACACTATATTTTGCCTCGTAATGTCCCAAAATCAATATAATTATCATCCATTTCACATAAAATCAATAATATAATGAGAAATTCGTCAAAAATAGCATATATCAAAATATGGCGGCCCAATCAGGAGAATTGTACCAAAGACCACTATTTTGTCTGGAAATTGGCTGAAAACGCTAAATATCAATAGAAACCATTGAGATCCTATCAAATCAACAATATTTAGCAATATTCCAACGGATCAATGCAGATTCCGATCATTTCTGTTACTACACTATATTTTGCCTCGTAATGTCCCAAAATCAATATAATCATCATCCATTTCACATAAACATCAATAATATAATGAGAAATTCGTCAAAAATAGCATATATCAAAATATGGCGGCCCAATCAGGAGAATTGTACCAAAGACCACTATTTCGTCTGGAAATGGGCTGAAAACGCTAAATATCAATAGAAACCATTGAGATCCTATCAAATCAACAATATTCAGCAATATTCCAACGGCTCAATGCAGATTCCAATCATTTCTGTTACTACACTATATTTTGCCTCATAATGTCCCAAAATCAATATAATTATCATCCATTTCACACAAACATCAATAATATAATGAGAAATTCGTCAAAAATAGCATATATCAAAATATGGCGGCCCAATCAGGAGAATTGTACCAAAGACCACTATTTCGTCTGGAAATGGGCTGAAAACGCTAAATATCAATAGAAACCATTGAGATCCTATCAAATCAACAATATTCAGCAATATTCCAACGGCTCAATGCAGATTCCAATCATTGCTGTTACTACACTATATTTTGCCTCGTAATGTCCCAAAATCAATATAATTATCATCCATTTCACATAAACATCAATAATATAATGAGAAATTCGTCAAAAATAGCATATATCAAAATATGGCGGCCCAATCAGGAGAATTGTACCAAAGACCACTATTTTGTCTGGAAATTGGCTGAAAACGCTAAATATCAATAGAAACCATTGAGATCCTATCAAATCAACAATATTTAGCAATATTCCAACGGCTCAATGCAGATTCCGATCATTTCTGTTACTACACTATATTTTGCCTCGTAATGTCCCAAAATCAATATAATCATCATCCATTTCACATAAACATCAATAATATAATGAGAAATTCGTCAAAAATAGCATATATCAAAATATGGCGGCCCAATCAGGAGAATTGTACCAAAGACCACTATTTCGTCTGGAAATGGGCTGAAAACGCTAAATATCAATAGAAACCATTGAGATCCTATCAAATCAACAATATTCAGCAATATTCCAACGGCTCAATGCAGATTCCAATCATTTCTGTTACTACACTATATTTTGCCTCATAAAGCCCCAAAATCAATATAATTATCATCCATTTCACATAAACATCAATAATATAATGAGAAATTCGTCAAAAATAGCATATATCAAAATATGGCGGCCCAATCAGAAGAATTGTACCAAAGACCACTATTTTGTCTGGAGATTGGCTGAAAACGCTAAATATCAATAGAAACCATTTAGATCCTATCAAATCAACAATATTTAGCAATATTCCAACGGCTCAATGCAGATTCCAATCATTTCTGTTACTACACTATATTTTGCCTCGTAATGTCCCAAAATCAATATAATTATCATCCATTTCACATAAACATCAATAATATAATGAGAAATTCGTCAAAAATAGCATATATCAAAATATGGCGGCCCAATCAGGAGAATTGTACCAAAGACCACTATTTCGTCTGGAAATGGGCTGAAAACGCTAAATATCAATAGAAACCATTGAGATCCTATCAAATCAACAATATTCAGCAATATTCCAACGGCTCAATGCAGATTCCAATCATTTCTGTTACTACACTATATTTTGCCTCGTAATGTCCCAAAATCAATCTAATTATCATCCATTTCACATAAACATCAATAATATAATGAGAAATTCGTCAAAAATAGCATATATCAAAATATGGCGGCCCAATCAGGAGAATTGTACCAAAGACCACTATTTCGTCTGGAAATGAGCTGAAAACGCTTAATATCAATAGAAACCATTGAGATCCTATCAAATCAACAATATTCAGCAATATTCCAACGGCTCAATGCAGATTCCAATCATTTCTGTTACTACACTATATTTTGCCTCGTAATGTCCCAAAATCAATATAATTATCATCCATTTCACATAAACATTAATAATATAATGAGAAACTCGTCAAAAATAGCATATATCAAAATATGGCGGCCCAATCAGGAGAATTGTACCAAAGACCACTATTTTGTCTGGAAATGGGCTGAAAACGCTAAATATCAATAGAAACCATTGAGATCCTATCAAATAAACAATATTCAGCAATATTCCAACGGCTCAATGCAGATTCCAATCATTTCTGTTACTACACTATATTTTGCCTCATAATGTCCCAAAATCAATATAATTATCATCCATTCCACATAAACATCAATATTATGATGAGAAATTCGTCAAAAATAGCATATATCAAAATATGGCGGCCCAATCAGGAGAATTGTACCAAAGACCACTATTTCGTCTGGAAATGGGCTGAAAACGCTAAATATCAATAGAAACCATTGAGATCCTATCAAATAAACAATATTCAGCAATATTCCAACGGCTCAATGCAGATTCCATTCATTTCTGTTACTACCCTATATTTTGCCTCGTAATGTCCCAAAATCAATATAATTATCATCCATTTCACATAAACATCAATAATATAATGAGAAATTCGTCAAAAATAGCATATATCAAAATATGGCGGCCCAATCAGGAGAATTGTACCAAAGACCACTATTTTGTCTGGAAATGGGCTGAAAACGCTAAATATCAATAGAAACCATTGAGATCCTATCAAATCAACAATATTCAGCAATATTTCAACGGCTCAATGCAGATTCCAATCATTTCTGTTACTACACTATATTTTGCCTCGTAATGGCCCAAAATCAATATAATTATCATCCATTTCACATAAACATCAATAATATAATGAGAAATTCGTCAAAAATAGCATATATCAAAATATGGCGGCCCAATCAGGAGAATTGTACCAAATACCACTATTTTGTATGGAAATGGGCTGAAAACGCTAAATATCAATAGAAACCATTGAGAACCTATCAAATCAACAATATTCAGCAATATTCCAACGGCTCAATGCAGATTCCAATCATTTCTGTTACTACACCATATTTTGCCTCGTAATGTCCCAAAATCAATATAATTATCATCCATTTCACATAAACATCAATAATATAATGAGAAATTCGTCAAAAATAGCATATATCAAAATATGGCGGCCCAATCAGGAGAATTGTACCAAATACCACTATTTTGTCTGGAAATGGGCTGAGAACGCTAAATATCAATAGAAACCAATGAGAACCTATCAAATCAACAATATTCAGCAATATTCCAACGGCTCCATGCACATTCCAATTATTTCTGTTACTACACTATATTTTGCCTCGTAATGTCCCAAAATCAATATAATTATCATCCATTTCACATAAACATCAATAATATAATGAGAAATTCGTCAAAAATAGCATATATCAAAATATGGCGGCCCAATCAGGAGAATTGTACCAAAGACCACTATTTTGTCTGGAAATGGGCTGAAAACGCTAAATATCAATAGAAACCATTGAGAACCTATCAAATCAACAATATTCAGCAATATTCCAACGGCTCAATGCAGATCCCAATCATTTCTGTTACTACACTATCTTTTAAGTAGATATGCTCTGTAGTTTTGTGGCGCATCCATGATTTACCTGATTTTTTTGAGTATTTCGCCACACCCTATCAAAAAACAATCAAACTAGTGGTAATATACCGGATCTTCTATATTACCTGAAAATCAGGTAACAATAAAACCTAACAATATCAAACGTTTCAAAAGCGAATCTGCTTTCGTCGTCAGTGGAACCTAAAAAAGAAACAATTAATTCAAATTCAAAAATTATTCTACGTTTTTTCAGGATTTCGCAGTAAAAAATTGTGTTTTTTTGTGTTTTTGGCACAAAATGTCACTTTTACTGACATTGAAATGTTTGGTGTTGATTGTTTAACATTATATATGTTCAGTATTTATAATTCATTTTTTTGGGCTATGTTCAATTTCTTAATAAAGGTAACCATGTATTACTTAGATTTACAGAGCAAGTTGCTACACATTCGTTAGAATTTAACATTATATATGCACTTTCTTTAAGTTTACGTTTTTTAGAACATGGTTCTTTTGTTAAGATTTTTGAATTATCCCAATTTATTCTATGATTATTATCAAATGCGTGTTGACAAATTCCCGATCTATGAAATTCCCTTTTTTTCATGTATGATTTATGTTCTTCAATTCTCTTTTTCAAGGGTCGTGAGGTCTCTTTAATATAAAATTTATTACATTCACAAGGAATTTTATAAATTTTTAGTGGACTCATTAATATTATCAGGTCGAGTATTTGTTAAATTAGATAAAGGTAATGCAACAGTAATTTTAGATAACACAACCTATGAAAATAAAATGATGTCTCTAATAAATGATGGAAATTACACAAAACTGACTAAAGATCCAACAGAACGTTTTGAAAGACAAATATATTCGAAACTCAAAAAACATAAAAGATTTTTTTCAGATAATGAAAGATCTAAACTGACACCACATAATAGTCAAGCACCACATTTTTACGGTGTGCCTAAAATACATGAACAGAATATACCATCAAGACCAATAGTCAGTAGTATTAACTCACCAAGTCATACATCAGCCAGATTTTTACTAAACATACTCACTCCTTTAGCAGGCAACACACAATCATACATTAAAAATTCACAACATTTCCTAGAGAAATTATCAAACATCAATTATAATCCCAATAACCTTCTTGTAAGTTTTGATGTAGTAAGTCTTTTCACTAATGTACCTGTTGATAAGACATTGATGATCATAAGAGATAAACTTGAAAATGATACACATTTAAAAGAAAGAACAGAGTTGGATATTAATGCAATTCTAGAACTTTTAACAATCTGTGTTGAAACAACATATTTTCAATATAATAATGAATTTTATCAACAAGACTTTGGAATGGCAATGGGTTCTCCTTTATCTCCACTTTTAAGCAATATTTTCATGGAACATTTTGAAACAATTCATGTAGAAACATATAGATACAAACCAATGATTTGGTGGAGATATGTAGATGATATTTTTTCTATATATGAGTATGATGAACAAAAACTTGATGATTTTTTAATTCACATTAATGATAAAGAACCCACGATTAAATTTACAATTGAAAAAGAACAAAATAATGAAATTTCCTTTTTAGATATACTAATTAAAAAAGATCTTCGAAATTTCAAAACCAAAATTTATAGAAAACCAACCCACACAAATAGATATCTCAATTTCAATTCCAATCATCCATTGAATATTAAAAAGGGTGTGGTGAAAAGTTTATATGATCGAGCAAAAATAATTTGTGATAATGACGATTTTGAATCCGAAAAAGATTTCATTAGAGATGTTTTGTCAAAAAATAATTATCCCGTAAATTTTATTAAAAAGTGTTTTGATAGTTTTGAACAACCTAGACAAGAAGATAAGAATATACCTATAACTAATTTAATTATTCCATACATACCTGGAATTTCTCATAAACTGAAACGTTTAGGTCAAACATATAATATACGGACCATTTTCAAAACTAATAACACACTTCGCTCTAATTTAACAAATACTCGACCTGATAATATTAATGAGTCCACTAAAAATGTAATTTATAAAATTCCTTGTGAATGTAATAAATTTTATATTGGAGAGACCTCACGACCCTTAAAAAAGAGAATTGAAGAACATAAATCATACATGAAAAAAAGGGAATTTCATAGATCGGGAATTTGTCAACACGCATTTGATAATAATCATAGAATAAATTGGGATGATTCAAAAATCTTAACAAGAGAACCATGTTCTAAAAAACGTAAACTTAAAGAAAGTGCATTGTTAAATTCTAACGAATGTGTAGCAACTTGCTCTGTAAAACTAAGTAATACATGGTTACCTTTATTAAGAAATTGAACATAGCACAAAAAAATGAATTATAAATACTGAACATATATAAGGTTAAACAATCAACACCAAACATTTCAATGTCAGTAAAAGTGACATTTTGTGCCAAAAACACAAAAAAAACACAATTTTTACTGCGAAATCCTGAAAAAACGTAGAATAATTTTTGAATTTGAATTAATTGTTTCTTTTTTAGGTTCCACTGACGACGAAAGCAGATTCGCTTTTGAAACGTTTGATATTGTTAGGTTTTATTGTTTACTGATAGAATTTTTTTCAGGTAATATAGAAGATCCGGTATATTACCACTAGTTTGATTGTTTTTTGATAGGGTGTGGCGAAATACCCAAAAAAATCACTTAAATACACTATCTATTGCCTCGTAATGTCCCAAAATCAATTAATTATCATCCATTTCACATAAACATCAATAATATAATGAGAAATTCGTCAAAAATAGCATATATCAAAATATGGCGGCCCAATCAGGAGAATTGTACCAAAGACCACTATTTTGTCTGGAAATGGGCTGAAAACTCTTAATATCAATAGAAATCATTGAGAACCATCAAATCAACAATATCCAGCAATATTCCAACGGCTCTGCATTCCAATCATTTCTGTTACTACAAGTAGTTAGTTTTCAGGAGTTCTGGCTTAAAAAGAGATCATTGAGATCCCCCCACTCCCATCCCCACTATTAGTGATCCGGGAATTCTGGCTTAAAAAGAGATCATTGAGATACCTCCACTCCTACCCCACTATTAGTGATCCGGGCATTCTGGCTTAAAAAGAGATCATTGAGACCCCCCCAATACCAACCCCACAATTTTTCAAAACTGTATATATATGATCCCTCACATACTCAGTGTTCGAGTTGATCAAAAGATTTAACGTTGAAGTGAAGGTAAACAGTGAAAGTACAACATGAATACATCAGTACAAGTTGACAGTTCCAAAAGGGATGGTGTTCTAATTAGTGAGACCAGATACTTTTTAACAAAGTCTAAATCAAAATGGATCAGTCTTGGTTTCTCTTTACAAAAAAAATATGAGACTGTAATTAAACTGGGACAAGCAAGAAGTAATCAACATATAATTATGAATGAGAATCAATGGGTGTCTTTTCTAAAAAGTCAAGGCATTATGTTGAGTTATCTGTATTCAAACAAGACTGGTTGGCAGCCGTTTGAAGGTGATGGCTACAAGATTAACTTCGAAGCCATCAATGGTGTGAGGCTCATCAAGATATCTCAAGAAGGAGGCAATGAACTGTTTCTGGCTGGCGAGTCTTTCACCGAACTAATCAATTTAGTTAATTTAATAAAATATCGTTTTGATCTATTGAAAAATCAAGATTTTTCGACATATTACTATAGTATAATAAATAGACTAGCATTGCTACCTATTGATATTATTAAAACTATATATGGTATGATTTCACCGTTTGATAATCCGAATAGTTTTAATGTTTGCTGTGCATTGGAATTGATGAATTTTTATTCTGATTGTATTTTAGAAGATGTAGAAGAATATGGTTGTACTTCATTCATTCAAAAATTGCAAAATCGACCTAACAATTTCACATTTTCATGCAAAAAAAATGAATACAAATGTTATCGTACTGACATATGGTTTTGAATAAAAAATGAAAAGTTATCCCTACCACATTTTCAAATTCTGTATTTATTCTCATACATACAGGTTAATATGATCAATTCAGCCAACCACAATACATTCAACATGTCATACTATATACTTGAAAAACATATAATTTCTGAAGTTGAAAAGCTGTCCAAAACATTCAGAGATTTGGAGTTTGACGTTATACATGAAGCTAACTATGGGATGGGGAAATGGTATTCTGAAGAAGAGTGTCAGAAACTGATAAAACGATACCGAAAAGCAGGTGAAGCATGTGATTTGTACTTGGAGACATTAGACATAAGAAGCTTTCTTCAGACAATGAAGAAAATGCATCTGATGAATTTTTTGGGAGATGTGGAGAAATTTATTACTGTAAATATATATAAAGAACTATTTAAATTGAAATTAAAGAAAAAATCATAAAAAAAATCTTTGTGTTTTATTCAGTCATTAAACAATGTTTGTATAAATAAAAAACATTAGTAAGTGCACACATTGATGGTGACAAGGAATGGTGAAAGCAATGTGGTTCTTTCATAGGTAAAGCAGGATTTTCATCAAGTTCTATTACTGGTTTGAGTGAATATTTCCTAATATACTGAGCTTTTTCTTTTCCTTTCACGTAAACATGATCCACATTCTGCGTTATATTTTTTACAATGTCGGAAAACTTATGCATTTGAGTGAATCCTTCATTCCACAAAATACCATGATGATTCTTCATTAACCAATTTGCTTGTTTATATAGTTCAGGACATAAATATTTGATAGGAAAGGGAGGTTTGAATATGTAATGACATATTTTAGTTCCATCATAGGCTGCCATTTCTTTTGGTATAAATTTGCTGTTTTCAATCATAAACCCTTGCACATCCAAAACTAGTAAATTCATATTTTTAGTTTTGAAAATTTATTCATCATTTGTTTTTTATCACTATAAAGTTGAATAAGTCTTTTTAATTCTTCCAATCTTTTCAAATAATTTGACAAACGAAGCTCCAATTCTGAGGACTGATTCACTTTTTCAGATAGAGATAGTTTTTATATTGTTTCAGAAAGCATGCGCATTATAACTGCTTCACTATTTTTGTTAATGGATTATAGCTAAATACTTTATCGTGTGAAATAAGACAGTATACTGATGTATCTTTCGTTGTGTTGGAATTTGTTCCGAATTCTACTCTCATAACAACAGTTCCAGTTTGAAGTGTTTCTTTCTGATGGGAGCAATCAATGTGTGTGATTGGACATTTGTTTTTAAATTCTATGGGGCTGAAAATTGGTTCATTTTGTAAATCATAGTAGGATTTTTTAAAGTTTGCAAACATTTCATAGAGTGCCGAAAATTTGTTCTCTTTGAAATTTAAATATAGATCATGATATGGATATCTTTCAGAATTTAAAAATACTCTGATATTTGTTAAATCAATGTTGTCAAATTGACTCATATCATTTGTAACCATTCCTTTTCTATTCTCTTGAAAACCAATAATTATATGACGAGGTGCTTCAAGTTTGCTACTGGTTTTTACAGGCCATGTATGACGAGATGCTTCAGGCAATGAAGAATATTCCACAATTTCCCAACTACGAAATCCAATCAATAAATCTTTATTTGTTTCAAGAATTTTTGTTAAACTTAGTTGTTGCGATATATCGACTTGAATATGTGGTATTTTCCAATAAATTTTATCCAAGTTGATCTTCGGATTTTCCACTTTAGTTATTGGAGGTTGAACATCATCAATAAATATTACAGCATCCAAGTCATTACTTGCTCTAATCAAAACTAATTCTTGCTTCATATTCAAAATAATTTTCTTATAGTCTTCGAAAAACCCCATTAACATTTTTAAAGGTATAGATACATTAAATTTTCCTGAATCATCCACTAATATTTTTTTTTTATCTTCTCTGTTTGGAAACCAACCAGCATTTTGTAGCTTTAAACTTTCATTAGTGTTAACTGTTGTAGTACATAGCGCCATCTATCGGCAGGATTTGTCAATCGTAGGATGGAAATTCCCATCAATCTAGTGAAAGACTACTACCATTGGTCACCATATCGTCTACAACAAGTTCGTGGATAATCCTCCCGGTGAAAAAGGAAAATCTTGAAACTGTTTCCTCAGTCTGACCATGACCAATCCATATACGTTTCGTCCTACTAGGACTCATCAGTATGGCTATGGGTCTAAGTCAGACTGAAGAGAACAGTACCAAGTGGGTTAGTGTCGAGCTGACAAGTATATGAAATGTTAACTGTTGTAGTACATAGCGCCATCTATCGGCAGGATTTGTCAATCGTAGGATGGAAATTCCCATCAATCTAGTGAAAGACTACTACCATTGGTCACCATATCGTCTACAACAAGTTCGTGGATAATCCTCCCGGTGAAAAAGGAAAATCTTGAAACTGTTTCCTCAGTCTGACCATGACCAATCCATATACGTTTCGTCCTACTAGGACTCATCAGTATGGCTATGGGTCTAAGTCAGACTGAAGAGAACAGTACCAAGTGGGTTAGTGTCGAGCTGACAAGTAAATGAAATGTTAACTGTTGTAGTACATAGCGCCATCTATCGGCAGGATTTGTCAATCGTAGGATGGAAATTCCCATCAATCTAGTGAAAGACTACTACCATTGGTCACCATATCGTCTACAACAAGTTCGTGGATAATCCTCCCGGTGAAAAAGGAAAATCTTGAAACTGTTTCCTCAGTCTGACCATGACCAATCCATATACGTTTCGTCCTACTAGGACTCATCAGTATGGCTATGGGTCTAAGTCAGACTGAAGAGAACAGTGCTGCTGCTGTTTTAAAGAGAGGGGGTATAGTACTTGAAGTACTCTTTCCCTTGCTGAAAAAAATGAGTTGCTTGGCAGAATGGTTTTAATGAGGAAAAAGGAGAGGAGCCCAAGCTCCAGGGGTGGGGAGAGTACTCCCGAAATTGTAGTGATTTGATTTTAAGTTTTTTTTTTTTTTTTTTTTTTTTTTTTTTAGTGTCATTTGTAATTTTTTTTTTTTTATAATTTTTATTTTCATTTTTTGTTTTTTTTTTTTTTATTTTTATTTTTTTTTTTTTTTTTTTTATTTTTTTTTATCATATATATATTTTTTTAATAATATTTAGAGAAGAAAGTTAGGCGGTGGCAATGGTGGGGGGGAAGGAACATAATTTAGATCTGGATTCAATTTATAGGTCTTAAATTTCGACCACAAGTTTTTGTATCTCGTTTTTTTGTACTGGAAAAACGCAAACTTTTTTATTTTACGCAGGAGCTCGTTTTTGTGTAGTCCAATGTTTTTTTTTATGCGGTAGTTGGCGTCCTGAATTACGTGATAAATGGGTTTGATTTTGTATTCGTTGTAAACATCTCTGGATCGGATAAACCACGGAGTGTGGTCCCATCTCCTGATTATTTTGTTTTGATAGGTTTGGAGACGTTTCAGCTGGGATTCTCTAAGACGCATTACCCCCATGGCATAGGTAAGTTTTGGGATGAACACTTGTTGGAGAAGAATTAGTTTATTTTTTAAGCTGAGGCTGCTGTCGGATTTAACGATAGGAAAAAGAACTCCATACATTTTGTTTACGTCCTTGAATTTTTTCGCAAGGTGATCATTCCATGAAAGTCGCCGATCCAGGATAATTCCCAGGTATTCCATTGTTGAGTCCCAGTTTATAGGGATTCCATACATTTCTAGGTTAGGAGTGGTGATGCGTTTCTTGCGAGTTATAATCATTGCTTTCGTCTTCCTTGGATTGATCCTGATTTTCCATTTGTTGTAGAATTTCTGGAGTATATTGACATGTTGTTGGAGTCTGCATACGATGGAGATGGGGTTTTTGGAGGTGGAGTATATTAGTGTGTCGTCAGCATACATTGATAGCTGAGTTTTTTCGTATACTGGGGTATCCGAGACGAAAATGTTGTAGAGTGTCGGCGACAAAAGGGAGCCCTGTGGGACACCAGCACGTTGAGTTTTGACTTCTGATAGTTCCTCGCCAATTTTGGTGCAGAATTTTCTGTCAGAAAGGAAGTTTTTGATGATAAGAATTAACTTGTTAGAAAAACCAGCCGATGCCATTTTAAACAGCAGCCCCTGATGCCAGACTCTGTCAAAGGCCTTCTCGATGTCTAGTGCCAAGAGTCCAGATGAGTTCTTGAGTTGGAGGCCCCGAGTTACGTCTTCCAGTAGCCTGGCCACCAGGAGCTCTGTGCTGAGGTTCTCTATGAAGCCGAATTGATGGTCGGGAATTATTTTCAAGTTAGAGCATTGCTCCTGCAATCTTGTTAGTATTATCTTCTCATAGATTTTCCCTAGGCAGCTAAGAAGGGCGATGGGCCTGTAGCTACTAGGCCTGGACAGATCCTCCTTTTTCTTCGGTATAAGAACGATGGTGGCTTTTCTCCAGACAGTAGGGAAATATGAAAAATCCAGGCATTTGTTTATCAGCAGAAGAGTAAATTCTATCAAGTTGGGTGAAGAGAACAGTACCAAGTGGGTTAGTGTCGAGCTGACAAGTAAATGAAATGTTGACTGTTGTAGTACATAGCGCCATCTATCGGCAGGATTTGTCAATCGTAGGATGGAAATTCCCATCAATCTAGTGAAAGACTACTACCATTGGTCACCATATCGTCTACAACAAGTTCGTGGATAATCCTCCCGGTGAAAAAGGAAAATCTTGAAACTGTTTCCTCAGTCTGACCATGACCAATCCATATACGTTTCGTCCTACTAGGACTCATCAGTATGGCTATGGGTCTAAGTCAGACTGAAGAGAACAGTACCAAGTGGGTTAGTGTCGAGCTGACAAGTAAATGAAATGTTAACTGTTGTAGTACATAGCGCCATCTATCGGCAGGATTTGTCAATCGTAGGATGGAAATTCCCATCAATCTAGTGAAAGACTACTACCATTGGTCACCATATCGTCTACAACAAGTTCGTGGATAATCCTCCCGGAAACTGTTTCCTCAGTCTGACCATGACCAATCCATATACGTTTCGTCCTACTAGGACTCATCAGTATGGCTATGGGTCTAAGTCAGTCTGAAGAGAACAGTACCAAGTGGGTTAGTGTCGAGCTGACAAGTAAATGAAATGTTAACTGTTGTAGTACATAGCGCCATCTATCGGCAGGATTTGTCAATCGTAGGATGGAAATTCCCATCAATCTAGTGAAAGACTACTACCATTGGTCACCATATCGTCTACAACAAGTTCGTGGATAATCCTCCCGGTGAAAAAGGAAAATCTTGAAACTGTTTCCTCAGTCTGACCATGACCAATCCATATACGTTTCGTCCTACTAGGACTCATCAGTATGGCTATGGGTCTAAGTCAGACTGAAGAGAACAGTACCAAGTGGGTTAGTGTCGAGCTGACAAGTAAATGAAATGTTAACTGTTGTAGTACATAGCGCCATCTATCGGCAGGATTTGTCAATCGTAGGATGGAAATTCCCATCAATCTAGTGAAAGACTACTACCATTGGTCACCATATCGTCTACAACAAGTTCGTGGATAATTCTCCCGGTGAAAAAGGGAAATCTTGAAACTGTTTCCTCAGTC
>CAUEHF010000028.1:0-39120 GCA_958502075.1 Orchestes rusci
GGAAAAACCCATAAGCCAGGTTTAAAAATGAGACCAGTCGTTTCATGCATCAACTCACCAATGTACAATATTTCGAAACTGCTTCATGAAATCCTTTATCCCGTAACCTCAACATTTACACATAACGTAAAGAATTCTTTCGAATTTGTAGAAATAATTAAATCTCTTAAGTCCCGCCTGGACATGTGATGGTTTCGCTTGATGTCATCTCACTATTTACCAACATACCAAAAGTTCTTGTACTTGACATCATAGAACATGAATGGAACTACATATCATCTTATACCGAGTTGAGTTATGAAACTATTTGTCGCCTGATTAGTATGTGTTTTGAGACCAGTTATTTCGGATTTGATGGGAAATTTTATAGACAGCTGGACGGAAGTGCCATGGGTAACCCAGCAAGCCCTGTACTTGCCAATCTGATTATGAACTTTGTCATAACAAAAGTTGTGAAGAGCATTCCATTCGATATTCCGTTTTTGTTTGTATACGTAAATGACACTTACTGTGCGCGCCTGAAGTGAGATAGACAACCTGCTGGAATACTTCAACTCACTTTGCCCCAAAATCCAATTCACCTTGGAGAAGGAATCCGATCAACGACTATCATTCCTTGACGTTACTGTCATTCGAGGTGACGATGGCTCTATGACAACTGATTGTTTATGAAGCCAACAGCGTCAGGTAGAATACTGAATCATTTCTCGTACCATGCTACGAAACACAAAATAGCAACTATTTCTAATCTGCTCTACCGAATCGTCCATTTGAGCTCCGCTCGTTACTGGGAGCAGAATTTCAGCAAATTGAGACGTATAGCAAGGAACAACAACTATCCCAAAAGTTTCGTTAATGGAATAATAGAAAAATTCAAAAGAAAAAATTTGATTGGAGCTGAACACCACCATAAAAAGAACATTGAAATGCAAAATATAAGACATGTTCGATTTCCTTTCATAGCTGGACTATCCCAAAAAATACAAGCGTTGATAAATTCTAATAATTTTAAAGTCGTTTTCTATAATATAAAATCCACGAAGCAACTATTTACACGTCTGAAAGATCCTATATCGATATCTAATAGATCTAACGTTATCTACAGTATTCCGTGCCAATGTGTAAGACCTATATTGGTCAGACAAGACAGTATGTGAAGACAAGGATGAAAGGACACACTTATGATTGTCAAAATAAATATAGAGACAAACTAGAGAAAACTGCTTTGGCCTCCCATCATTTCGATCATAACCACGAATTTTCATTCAAGGACGTGAGTATCTTAGATAATGAAACGAATTACTACAAAAGAAATATATCCGAAATGGTTTTCATTAAGCCTCATCAGAGGTGACGGTTAATTATAGAACTGATGTCAGTCATTTATCAGTCATCTATAATAGTTTAATCGAAAAATTCAAAGCAACGCGCGAACGTTCACCTTAATTGCGGACTTTATTGACCATGTGACAACGGTGTTTCACTCCATGCTATCGACACTGATAGGATTAGTTTTATAACAAAGAATTAGACCATATTAACAACCTAACGTATTCAGATGTGTTTAGTTTATCCAATTTTATCAAATGTAATTATTGTTTTTCTTCTGGCATAAAATGTGATGTTATGTGGATGTGACTGAATAGTTTATATGTTAGTTTTATATCTGTCGGCCTTTTTCAATGTTTGTGGCCGTTTATTATTGTGTTCACCTTACTATTCTTAATGGTAAGTTTTTTCAACACCTAGACATAACAATTTTTGTGTAATTTGACATTGTGCTTCATTATAGCTTGATAAAGACGTAAACCAAACGTCGAAACGTCGCTGAAAGAACAATAGAGGTTTTTCATCAAACACAGACCATTATTCCGGACAAAAAAAACTCATCAGTTATTAATGTGTAATAGAATATTGAGGTATTGGATGGCACTGGTTCGATTGGGATCCTGAGTCCTTTTGTCCCCTTCACCCTAGGTGACACAGGTCGTTACTCCCCAAGTAAATATTTCTATCTATTTACCCCCTGCGGGGATCACTTTTTTATTGTGACAGAAAAATCTGTTAATAAATGAAAGTAAATTCGTGGCTAGAGGACAAGCTTGTGTGTATGGGAATTTGAAAAAGTGACACCCCAGGTGGGACTTGAACCCACGATCTTCATATCTTTAGTTTGACGCTCTCCCAACTGAGCTACTAGGGCATTTTCAAATTCCCATACACACAAACTTGTCCTCTACTCACGAATTTATTTTCAGTTGACCACTAGTATGACGATAAAATCACTCCACGTTATTAAATATTTTAATGTTTATAAGGTCTTGCATTTTTCAGTAAATAATCTAAAGGTAACATTTCCAATTTTTCGCTTGCAAAATCTTCCAGCTGTTCCTCTCCATTTATATGTAATAAAATAATTTCTATGAATAAACAACATTTATTCATGATTGGGAAGGTGACTTCGAACTAATACCTTTGCAGTTAAGAATTTGGATAATATACACTACAATTATTATGGGAATCTGCGTGTTCAACAAGTTCACACAAGTCTACACATAATATGGTGAAATCGAATGATGATAACCATATAATTTAGCCCTGCGTTCGCTATTAGCAGGGCAAAGTAGATGTGATTGTTGGAAAAAATTGCATCATTTCCGATACGGGTCATTTACAATTTGATATGCTATCCAATCTATATTTCCATCAATCTACTGACAAAAAAAACTACTACTACTGAACAGTGACAAGAACAACGTATTCACATCTTATCAGCTGGAACGTAATTTCATCAAAAATACACTCAAGCCAAAGTTCAATTGCACAACCTTGGACGAATTTTGCTCAGCCCAAATAATATTTTTTTTTCTCATCGCTGGTTTCTGCAGCCAAAGCTAACTTCTTCTCCGTCACACTTTTTCAAACAAATTCAAGCAATTCTACATTCAAAAATGCCCCTTTCTCGATTATACACATTTTTTTTCGCACACCCCGTAGTATACGAGACTGAAATTATACATATCTGACCCCGAAGTTCAACATGGCGAGATGGCAAGCTTAGCCAAAACGTACCTACAAATGAAAATTTCGTGATCGCAGCGCCACCTCTCGGCAATTTTGGGAAATGATTTAGAAGTGGGTTAGGTATAACTACTCACTCTTCACGGTAGATTATCAAATTTCAAGTTATTCGAAATGTATAAAAATTTTCCATCATTGTTGATCTAGTTTATACTGGGGCGATTCAGGAAGAAAGCACAAATGTTTGATTGGTATCCCTTTTAAACACACTCAGTAGAGGCTAAAGTAACAAACACAGATCTGTACACGTACTAAGATGAGTATTTTAAAATAGATCATTCATCAGTATTTGGCTCTTATCATATCGATATTGGTATTTAAAACAACGTTATTTTTTTATATTTTTTATTCTTGTCCTTGACTTTTGTACTCTCGGTATAAGCTACATACGTATCAACTGTATAGTTCGTGTCATACCTGAAGTGATGACAAAAGGTTTTTGCGAAATATTCACTCGAATCCATACATGGTGATAAGAAAAATCGTTTTTTTTTTCTAAATATGACCTTGATTTTTAATAAACCTGGATAGCATTTCGTCACTAAACTATGGTTATAGGGGTTTTTGGATACGCCAAATTCAGTAAAGCTATCCGTTTTTGAATTTGAAAAATGCCCAATAACTTTCCACGTTTTGGGGCCCTTCTTGATGATAGAATGCCATGAAAATAACAAATTATGTTTTTTTTATGAAAAGATAGAAATTTTCATCAAATACCGAATTGTCTCCAATTAAAAAGAAAAACACTGTATATGAATGTGATGAGAAAGGGAGAGAAAGAGGACTGCTATTAGCATGATACTACAACAAACAAGATAAGCTCACGCGCATCTTCACCGGTCCCGTTTCACATGAAGCATACAACGCGCCTACTACCTACGCCGCGCATATCACCATGCGCGAATCTTGTGTGTTTTAGTATCATGTGCTATAAGGACCGTCCCGTTTTCGGTCATGTAGTGAAGTGATCTTTCTCGCGCGATAAAAACAATCAATATACTCACAGAGTATCCGGTAAGTATATGGCATACTTTCGGGAGCGTAAAGGAAAGGTCCAAATGATCCTGGTTTGCCATATTTTTTGTTATTTCATACTGTAAGTACTATAAAGTATTATTCACCGACTGAGGAATTACACTCCACATCATCAAAGACTAATAAAAATTCACACGACTTCTCCGCTTAATTAGACTTTGCATCATCTTAGACTGTGAAACTGCATTGGAAGCATAGTTTCTCATAGTTATCTCATGGTTTCAATTGATAACTTGACATAAAATGATGGTAACATAAGTAACCTATCTATATTACCTAAGTGGTGGCATGATTGAACTGGCGCCATCTCATGATTTTGGTTGATAACTTGACATAAACTGTTGTCAACATAAAAATCCTATCTATGTTACCTAGGTGGTGACATGCTTTGGCTGGCGCAGTCTCATCGTAAAAATGTGAGGCGGACAGATACCACCACCACCCTCTCAATGTGTGTTTTGACAATAAGAAATAACTTTTTCTCTTGAATCGATCGAAAAAAATTGTCATATTATGGAATAAAACATTGTACGGTATACAACCGGTAAATATCATTAAACTACTCATTCAGAAATTCCGGACCCGGCTCCTTCGTCGTCTTGTCCATAAACATCTTGACTCGTAATTTAAAAAGTCATTTATCTGCTTACTAACCTGAAGTACTATTTATTGTGCCTCGTAACGGCAATACAGCAAGCAGCGCCCCAAAATGGTACTTACGATTTAGTTTTTCAGCTCCAACTTCTGTACAGGCCTGTAGAATATGACATTTTTATTTATTATGTTGTGTATGCCATGAAGACTTATACAACCATAATAAAGTCAATGTTTTTAATTGTAGAAAATACCAGGAACGAAATAATGAAAAATGTGGGATGTTATGGAGATGTGAAAAACCATCTGAAAAGAATATTTTCTAGTCTCCAACAAATTTTCAAGGTTGCTCTATGGTTATTTAGAACCCCGAATAGATAAATAAACATTTTTGAATGCTAAGCGTAACATTCAAGATCAAAACTCCAGAACATACGCTACAGTGTGGCAATTCAAGTGTGCAACATATGGGATTTTTTTTTTTTTATTGCAGAACCAAAATTCAAATATTACCAAAAGTTGGTGCATATTCGATGAACTTACCAGGTGCTATTTGTTAGTTTGCAAGAGAAACATCATACTCGGTGAGTGAAAGAGAAAAACTGTCCAGGTGTGAACTACCCTTATTCTAAACAATTCGGCAAAATGTTTTAGAGAAAACTCTTCAGAGTTGAAAGCTTTGTCTTAATACCAAGATTATGGCGTCCTGTATTTTTTTTTTAATCATTCAACATTGCCCCAAAAAATTTTTTTCGATATTCTCCTTGAACACATCCATATATTGATCAGAATCAAAACAGCTTCGCATAACTTTGTTCAAATTCAAGCATTTTTGTAAAATCAACTTGGATTTTTAGGGAATGATATACTTCATCTCTGTTGCAACGATATCAAATACAACATTAAAATTTCGCAAAAAATCTTTTTAACAAAGTAAAACATCAGTTATCATAATATACATATCAAAAAACTCTTATTCAAAGTATTTTTTCTTTATTTTATTTTATATCATTTTACCTGAGTGATGATTCAATACAGAAAAAAATATTTTTTTTTGTTGGGCGCTATGTTCTTGGTATTCAGGCATAACTTTTGATTCTAATCAATATTTTGCTGAATTTTTAAAAATAAGGGTACTTTATTCATGTACATTTTTTATGTTTTTTGATCCGTGTATGATGCTCGACTTGAAACCATTCTAATTGCACCTGATTGAGTAAATCGACCATGCACCAACTTTTGATGATATTTGAATTTTGGTTCTGCAATCAATTAAAAAAAATCCATATGTTGCACACTTGAATGGTCACAGTGTTAAGGGTGATACAAGTTTGATGTTCATCAGTGTTATTTGGAAACGGTGACGATACAGTGATGCTCAAGTTATGTTGATTGAATAATTCAAGTTGCGCATATGCCCTTTGAACATTCAAAAAATTCCGAATATTTCCGAAGACAAAAAATTGAATCATGATGTTGCCACTTCGAGGAGGGGAAAAAGTGGATGTGAAGATGTGACATTTATTGTGAAATATCAAATGAAACTAGGAAAAAATGAGAACCATTTCACAAATGTTCTGTTTTTTCCCGGACATCTCTCGAAATATTCGAAATTTGTTCAATTTCCAAACCGCACTTACTCGAGTACCAAAATGCGCAATTTTGTCAAATAATAATGATGACTTCGCTGTTTCTCGTTCCGTTCCCAAGATTCCAACGATGTACAAACAGGCCTGGGTCTGACCGTATATTTTTGCACCACACCTAGAGAGTTTATTTGAAAAAATACTGAAATAATGTGATTACAAAATTTTAAATTTTTTCAAGAACTATGCGAATTTGTGAAATAAAAAAAAATCAAAGACCTTTTTCTTGTGATCAAAAATATACTATACCGGGTGATTGGTGGTGGGACGTTTTCCTTTGAGGAGGTGAGAGTGGACCCTATTTGCTACCGATGAAACGTGATTTTCCTCTATACCATTGTTAAGCCCTATTGATTTATTTTTCATTTATTTTTTTTTAATAAATTCACTTTTTTTCGATCTTTATAATATTTGTTATAGTTTTCACTGCTAATATTTGCGTCAATATGTCAGCTGATAATCTAAAAAGCGAGATTTGAAAAAGCTCACTTCGTTCGAACAAGTGAAATTCTTGAAAAATTGGAATATGTCGATAGGGCTCAAGAATGGTATAGAGGTAAATTACGTTTGAAAAGTAGCAAAAATAATAGACCCTTATCACCCCTTCAAACAAGCATTAGTTTGCGGAATATAAACAAATGGAAATCGTAAACTCTAGATGACGTTCAACCGATTGCTGTCGAGAAATGTAAGCACTTTAGCCAATTCAAGAATCACCGATAAGCGTTAGTTGGGCTGGTTCCGTTGACGAATTAGTTCGAAACGATACTTGAATAAAATTGCAAACATAAATGATAATCCAAATAAATTAAATTATAGTGCTAGTGTTCGAATAAATTAGTTTACTTACATCAACGAGTGATTTTCTTTAGCAGAGAAGAGTAAAACAACGTCACAATATAATGTTCTGATATAAAGGATCACAGAAACTATGAATTCTAATTCACGTGTAATCTCATAAACGCAATATTCATAAAATAATGTTACATATTATTGTAGCGTATCACCAAAGCCTACACTTATTCACTGGATTCATCGGGCTTCCAACAGGACAATTAAACGCTTCGGCAAACTCGGCCATATTGGACAATACACCATTCACTCTCATATTTGAGCGAGCATGACATGTATTGCTGGTGTTACAGGATTTCACCAGAGATGTTAAATAGGAGATTGATTCACTACTGCACCACATCTGGAATAAGACAGTTCTTAAAGAAGCGATAAGATGATCAGGAGACTGTCGATGGTTTTGGTAATTGAGACATTACGGAATGAGGATGTACAGGATGTTTCATTATTTTTGATAACCTTTTAATCAGCCGTGGCTTTTTTGTTCTTGAAGGTATCGAAACAAAACAGATACCATATTGTATACAGTGCGGCTCTAAAAGGTCCCCCCCCCTTTTTTTTAATGTGTGTACCAAAAATTTTGAAACTTGGCATACTTCAATTGCTGTCGAAATACTACTTTTTGATGTTACTGACGTACTTTTAGTATTCAAGATGGCGGCTGGGCACCATTTTGAAACATTTTTTTGAATGGAAAGGGGGGTCGTGTGACACATCATTCGAAAGGTCTTATCGAGTAAATTATTGTGTGCAGATTTCATAGAACTAAACGCATCCGTGCGGATATGACAGCCTGCCAAACTTTTAGTTTTTAAAAATGTCGATTACATTGAGTTTCAATTTTTTAACGAGCTGACACATCAGATTCCGGAAAAATGATGGTGAACCTGAGCAAAACAGTACAGGTTAATAAATAGGAATGCTAATACGAAGCGGATGATGAATTTCAAGATGTTAAAAAAAATTTGGAAGGCATTTATTAGCATTATAATACTAAAATCTAAATTAAGATGAAGATTCAGTTTCCACACTACCTCGTCACAGCACTAAAGTTTAACAAAATTTGAAAATCTTGAAACGATATGAGCCAGCTGTTTGATTATTGTGTTGATTAGGAAGTGTTACAAGAATGCGTAATTCGCGTCCCCTCGCAGAAAAAATTGAAGCAATTTTTATTTATGGCGGAAATCGTAATTTCCATGAGACGAAAAGAATCTTCAATGAGCGCTTTCCGGACCGTCCGATATGCAGGAATTATCTTCGCGAATTAGTGCGGAAATTTATCGAGACTGGTAGTGTTCATAGCTTGAAGAATCAAGGCCGACCATCTATTTCGGAGGATAAACAAATTGCAATCATTGGTGAGATGGTGGTAAATCCTGAACAGTCGACTTCTCAGGTTGCAGACATCTGTGATACTTCGTCTGCTTCTGTGAAACGATTGCTGAAAAAACAGAAACTTTATCCTTATAAATTTCAAATGGTGCACAAGTTGACTGAAGATGATCCTGACAGACGTGTGGAATTTTGCGAAATAATGACCGATAGAATGGGCCGAGAACCGAGATACGTTCAAAATATTTGTTTTAGTGACGAGTGTACTTTCTTTTTAAATGGTCGTGTACACAGGCAAAATATTCGTTATTGGGGTGACGTAAATCCGCATGTTTTCAGGGAAACCCACACGCAATATCCCGAAAAGGTTAACGTATGGGCTGGCATATTGGGGAACCATATTGTTGGTCCTGTTTTCATTCATGCAATTTTGACAGGGGACCTGTATTTGAACTTGTTAGAAACTACAATAGAGCCTTTGATTGTACAAATACGTCAAAATAATCCCAACGAATTTGGCATGGCACCAATTTTTCAACAGGATGGTGCGCCTCCTCATTTCAGCAGAAATGTAAGGCAGTATTTGGACATAACTTACCCCAATCGTTGGTTTGGTCGTCGGGGTCCTACCGAATGGCCTGCCAGGTCGCCCGATTTAACACCATTGGACTTTTTTTTAAGGAGATATTCAAAACAGAAAGTATATGCAACACAGCCAGAATCTCTTTTAGATTTACAGCAAAGAATCACTGCTTTTTGTCAAAATAATAATGTCGATACTTTCGAAAAAGTCCGTCTGGAGTTCTCAGACAGATCATTTCATTGTTTGGGGGTCAACGGAGGACATTTTCAACATTACAATAAAAATTGAAGTATGCTTTCTTTGTTCTTGTTTCACGAATTTCTTTATCTTATTAGTTTGACAGTCTGTCATATCCGCACGGATGCGTTAAATCCTATGAAATTTTCACACAATAATCTACTCGGTAAGACCTTTCGAATGATGTGTCACACGACCCCCCTTTCCATTTAATTTTTTTTTCAAAATGGCGCTTAGCCGCCATCTTGAATACTAAAAATACGTCAGTAACATCAAAAAGTAGTATTTGGACAGCGATTAAAGTATGCCAAGTTTTGAAATTTTTATTAAAAAAAAAAGGGGGTGACCTTTTAGAGCCGCACTGTATAGTTATCCAGCGAGTCTTTTTCTGTTTGAAAAAAAAACAAAACACTGACGATTTTTCGAGATAATGACCTCACTTATATAAAATAAAAGATTACGAACTCAAACATTTTCGAATTGTGGATAGGATAGACTGACCACACTGTAACTGAATGAATAAAAAAAGCGATAGCATTCTTGAATCACAGCTTTCATATTGCGGTTTTTGTAAGTAACGACAACAATGTATCACATAATAATGATAATATGTACGTTGGTTCTCCTTTACTCTCGGGAGAATTTTAATTTTTTCAAATTTCCATTGAGCATTCCTATCCGTCACAATATACAATGTGTCCCAACTGGAAGTATCGGCCCCACTTACTGGCCCAAAAAAAAACTAGAAATCGCCCGGATACGTCGATCCATGTTATAAAGAAGAAGACATTTTGCGCTTATTTTTTACTTAGCAACTTGACCCTCCAAGTGATGGTAAGATTCAATCCAAAAATGTTTAACGAAATTGAGTGATACCTTATTTTCAAGGGCTTTCGGCCTTGATTAGTTCAACGCCTCTGGTGTCATTTCCGTTGATATTATAAAATGTACCGCAAGAATAAGCTGCTTTGAACTCAGGGATTTGATAAGGTACAAAAGATCCTCAAAATGAGCTATCACTCAATCCTTTTGGCGGAGGACTTTTGCCCGTTATATTGGGTAGAATAGTGTTAATAAGAAAACCCTGTAAAGCGGTATACTATCTCAGCTTGATACAACCAACAGAAAAACCCAATTGACTACAAGATAAAAAATTAATAATAACCTACTCTTGAACAAGTGAAGATTTTTCATCTTATTTGAGACAGGGTTAGCGGAGCGAGATCTTCCTCTTTACTAATTTCTTCCTTATTAGTCTTGCAAACTACTTCAAACGATCACTTTACACCAACTTTGCATGTAAAAAAACTGCCGTTTTATATTCGTACTCTAGTTAGTACCGTAGCCCGGTGTTACTTTGCAACTTATAGGTTACTTTACACAAGCGGGCCATTTTCAAGAGAAACAAAGATATTTGGAAAATATTTGGCAGCATTGCCATTTTCTATCTCCGAAACCGTTAGAAAGACTTGAAGCTGCCCGGCGAAGTCGTTAGTTTGATTTTTGACCGCCGTAGTAGGCAGTCACGTCGACGCGCACTTTTAGGACTTGTTCACGAAAGGTAAGTGCTAAGGATCGCTGTGCCCAACTGAGAAGCGATATGGTGTTCTATGGTTATGTTATAGTTGGATTGATATGTTTAGATGATATTGTGTGAATTTCAGACTATAACAACCTTATCAACAAATTTTACAACATTTTTTCAATAAAGGGTCACTTTACACACTAAATAATCTAGTGTGTAAATTGACCCTTTATAGCCAAAATTATTGTTTTCATGTTTTTTTTTTCATTTCTTGCATATTTCTTATGGGCCGAAAGTTTAAAAACAAACATGATAGTAGAAACTATACTGAGAAAGATTTGGAGAAAGCTGTAAGTGCTGTATGAGCTGGACAAAGTTATCGGGAGGCGGCTGAACAAGGAAGAGTACTCCAGTAGTTAGAAGAGGACTTCATAAATTTAACATAGAAGTCAAACATTTTAATTTTGAAATGTTCATTATCACCTCCATACCTGTGATGCAGTATTATCCATGTTATTAGGGTTTAAGAGTTGCTTAAGTTTTAGTCAACTGCTTTTATTAAATATGAATTTATATTTATGTTTTATTATTTTTTACATGTTCTATTTTGTTTGTTGTTTGTTTATCGATTTGGATCTAGTTTGATCGTTTGTCATTCAAGTTTGTTTTTTTGGTTCGTTTAAAACAGTCTTGTTCTTATCTGCAGACTGACTTAGTACTTGAATAATGAATTTCGTAAAAAAAAACAGGAAGTATGAGTTTTTTTCCTCGTCAAATTTGCCCATGCCTTAAACTATTTTAAAAAATCGTAAGAATGTGTAAAGTCACGCTTGAGAAGCTTATACTTTGAATCTGCATGCATTTTAGATGCTTGTGTAATTTGACACTGTTGCAAGGTGACTTCATATAGTTTTTAAAAAAATAAAAATAAATTAGTGGTGAACAAATTTCAAGCTTTTAATATTAAAATTGACAGATCTATATCAAAAATATTATAAAATTTACGCTCGACCAAATCAAATGAAGGTTGTATAAGATAATATACTAAAAAATGTATAGAAACTGATGTAAAGTAACACCGCCTCACGGTATAGTTACTATGTCGCTCAAAGAACCGCCGACACCGTAGAAAGGAAATACGACGTGATTAGATGCACAAATTCTTCTTTTCCCATATTCCAATTTATAGAAGTTGATATGTTCTCTGACAGAAAAAACAAAAATATTTTTGTCAAACACATTTTGTCCAACATGAATCAATAAAAAAATAAAGGGGGGTCTCGCATCGCTGACAAACCCTGTATCTTTGCTGGAAAACACTTGAGGAAAAAAATCAGCCAAATTGTTCAATGTAGACCTTCAACCAACCGTTCCATAACCAATAAAAAATAATTGTTCTTTGGTATATGACTCCATTCCTAAGGGGATTCCGCCTACATTACCCCTTCCACTTAATACATTTTGAAGGGCTCTGAGGGCTGTTCTTAATCCTCCGTTATCAGCAAGGTTCTCATTCAAGCTACCACTACCGTTCATCTAAAAGATGAGAATTTAGGTGTTAGGAACTATAGCTTTGATCATTTTCTTACTGTAGAATTGATCTCTGGAATAGTGTAATTAGAGTACTGCTCTACAAAGCATCTAGTGTGAGCTGTAAAGTTGGTAACAGTATCGTTAGACCACCAAGGCTCAATGACCCCTTCCGGATTGTAAAAAAATCCTTGACTATCAAATCCATGAGTAATTTCATGAGCGATGATCATGCCGATACGACTGTAATCTAGAATTCTGTTAAACGGAATTTGGATGATATAGGTGAAGAAACTATTTTCTCACTTACCCAGCTGATCCTTGGAAAAATATTGGATTCAACATCGCCACGGGAAAAACTGTGAAGAATTAGAACATGTAGGAGTAGTAAGTGTCCGGAAATAACGTTCGAAAACGTTCAGGGTGTGGTGCCCCATAAGTAAATGTGAAATTTCGTTCATATGAACCTGGGTCCGGCAACACATAATTTTTAACAAACTGAGCGAAACTAAAGTGGGGCTTTATAAATAATTGTTATTTGTGCTTGAGCCGATTCTGATGGAATTTGTCAATATTGTTTGTGAGGATACTAAACAGTTTTATAATTTGAAATGTTTTTGTACCATTTTGAGAAAAAAAAAATTGTTTTCTTAGGCTCATTCACTACACATCGTCTCATGGACCTTGAAACACTCTGAGAACACCTTATGCAGGTTGTATTTCTTGGTAGGTAACAGTTTTAATCCGCGGTTTTAGTTGCCGTAGGTTGTCAAGAGACACAGAATATACCAATAATTGCTCAAGAGCCTAAAATCCGATGAACGGGTCATTTTTTTCTATATTCAGATTTTATAACTAGATTATCGTTTGTTCAATTATTTCAATTTAACTATTGTGACTTTTTCAGAAAGTACATAGTTTGTGCCCCTCTTCGGGAAATTTATGAAACATTACACAGAAAAAAAAATTGAAAATTTTCCTTTTTTTAAACGTGAAAAAAGGGCACTAGACAATGTTTTGAAATCCCCAGGACACGTGAACTGACATATGGATTCAAGTTTTCAAATGCATTCTTCACTTCTTTGATAACTGATGCAGGATGAAAGTCTCCTTGAATCTTAGGCGGTTCCCTCACTTTTGTCGGTGGGTGTACAGGTAGCCTCATTTTGAGTACTATTGCGGAATATCTCCGTTATTTTTATAGATAGAAAATTGCGACTGTGGCGACAGTGTGCTACTTTTTTGCAAAACTCAAGATGCCGTTTATAACATCATCATGGCCCTCTTAGTTTTTAAGATACAGGGCTGAATTGAAAATGTTGCATCTCCAGGCACGCCTCGTATCTCAACTATCAGATAAGTTATCAAAAATGTAAAAACTGTTTCTGATATAACTTTTTACGTGGAACCAAATTCCACCTTCGTAATCAGTATACAGGGTCAGGTGGAAAAGTTATCGGACCCCACTTTATTTTTTTGAATAGAACACCCTGTATGTTTATAGGCTATAGAGTTTGTTTTTTTTGAACTTTTTTAGAAATATATGCACTTTTTCTCATGTACAAAGACAATTTTCCGAAAGTAGATGTATAATTTAATAGTTGCTATGACAACAAACAAAAATAAATGTCTAATATTATTTGTCTCATTGTTTTTGGATCGACTTGTAATAATGGCAGCGTTTGAAAATTATGAAAAATATGATTATGTTGGTATGTTTCATACAGAGTGATTAAAAGAAGAAGCTGCGGAAGTATATTTCCGAAGGTACTATACTGTACTATACTTATATATGAGTACTTGTATGTAAAAAGACTAGCTGTTTATTATACTGTTACTCATGGCCTAATATTAAATTATGCATTTTATTTTAGAAAATTGTCATTTATTTGGGATTTGATGAAAAAAAAAATGCATACTGTTATATACTTCTCAAGGGTAAAAAAAGACAAATCTTATAGTCTACAGATTCAAGTGCATGCATGGGGATCTCAGTTATTATAAGAGATACAGGGTCGGTTGAATGGTTGCAATGTTGCGGATTTTTATGCTCAAGAAAATGCAATTTTGAAATTTGAAAAATTCATAATACTACCGAAGATATTCGAAAAAAAAAACGAAATTTCGCAAAAACGTTTTCATCATTTCCTGCATTTGTTTCAAAAACATTTCAAAAGAAATAACACTTTGTCATTGCCACTTTTTCTCTTCTACAAGTGTAACGAAGTTACTTTATTTTTTCCGTGTTTCACTTTACTTAAATTAATTATCCATCGAATGTTCAGATCTGTCCTTTTCTAAAATATTTTGAGTACCGCGCACACCGTCTTTCAACTCAAAATATTCAAAACCCGTGCTAATCAATTCTCTATCCGGATACAGGATTAATTAGATCAACAGTCAAGGGATATGAGCTGCGCGGTTTTACTGAATTTCGGAACTACCGGTAGAAACGAAGGTTTCTGGGGTGCTTGAAATTACGAATTCAGTTAGCTAGCGCTCGAAGTTGAAACCGTACAGTCATGCGAATTTCGACCCAACAGCTCAATTCCCGTACCACCGTTGCTAGTTAACACGTGAAGTTTTTCCAAGGTAGGATTTTTCCTATAATACTTTCCAATGTTCCCAAGTATTCCTTATCCGTAGTAATTCATTCCAAAATTAACAGGGGTGGGTTTTAACGTCTAATCAATGGGGGTTTTGCTTTTTCTTCACTTTTTCTGTGTCTAAACGTCAAGGGTGCTTGAGGGAGGGTTTTAACCGGTCCACAGATGGTGGAACTAATAAAACAAATGCTTGGGAAAATCTGGAAATGCTTGCTTATGGTGCTTTTGGAGTAATCATCGTTACATGCGCCTTGTCGTGGTCATCAGTTTATTGCACGCTTTAGTCTTTTTTTCCTATAATATCAAACTCGCACGCACAATTCGTCAAATGTCGTTTATTTCCTACATTTTCAATGCACGATCTAATCGCCTTCATTTTAAACATCACACATTTTCCTTCCATTTTCGCGCCCGAAGCTAGTTTCTAACATTCTGTTAAACGTCACGCTTTTCCTTCCATTATCGCGCCCGTAGTAATTTTCATCCATTTTCAATGCAACATCTTGTAATCATCATTTTCTACGCGTCCTATTTAACATTTCACTATCCCGTCGGACATAAAACTGCTTGTTTTTAATTCGCTTTCCCGTATAAAACCGTTACACACCCTTTCTCTCAATTTCATCATATTTTATTGTGATTTTTATTTTTTTTTTAGTGGATTCATTTTCCTGCATTCAGGAAAATTTGTCCCACCTTTTTTTATGGAATATAAATCTGTTGATTTTGATCCAATCTGCCTTTTGCTCATTTTCCTGGTACGGAAAATCATCCAACATTCTTTGCGAATTGAGTTACCAATTGCAACCTGCCTTTCGATAGTCATGATAGTAAACACCCTTAACAACATCAAAGGACACACTCATCGCAGATGCACTCTGGAATAACTTACTCCACTGTCTAAAGGCTACCCGAAAGGCGCTGTGGGCCCTCTACCACATAAATCCAGGGGGTGGCGCTCGACAGTCTGAAAGCTTCACCTTCCAAACAAGATGGTGGTATCAAATTGAAAATCTGACGTTTCGTCTTTGAGCTGCCATCATCAACTAATTTTTTCAAATACGGACCTGGATTTTTTATTTTATTTCTAGTTATCTTTTGACGTCCTTTATGCATTGAGGTATCGCAACCATCGAAAAAAATTTTCATCTAAAAAATAGTACCAGAGAAAATCCGTTAGGCCACCCTTGTCTCCTTAACACATATAGTTTGGTTTATGAATCCTTCTTTATTCGACACGTTATTCTCATGAGAAAACCTGCTCAACTGAATAAAACTTATTGACTGAACCAAAATAGAAATAACATCCAATAATGATACATCTAATGAAATCAAATTGAATGCACAAATGACATGTAAAATAAAAGAAATACATGTGAAACTAAATCAATTTCTTCAAAAATATTGCCATTTAAACAAAATTTTGAAAATAACAATAAAAGGTGAATTATAATTGAAAAGGTTGCCAAGGCAACTCATCACTCTACGCCAACGACCTATTATATTCGACGTCGTTGCTCTACGCCCTCATCTTATCACCTCAATGCCTCACTGACGTCAAAAGATAACTAAAAATAAAATTAAAAATCCAGGTCCGTATTTAAAAAATAAAGTTGATGATGGCAAGCTCGAAGACGAAACGTTAGATATTCAATTTTATACCACCCTGTTGTGGTGAGAAAAAGTGGCAATATGACAAGTGTAATTTATTTTAAAATGTCTTTTCTTTTCACACCAGTCACGAAATGTCCACGTTTACAAACAAACGCAGGAAATGATAAAAAGTTTTTGCGAAATTTCGGGTTTTTTCAAATATCTTCGAAAGTAGTCGGAATTTTTCAAATTTCAAAATGACATTTTCTTATGCATAAAAATGCGCAACTTTGCAACCATTTAATCGACCCTGTATCTCTTATTATAACTGAGATCCCCATGCATGCACTCGAATCAGTGGCACCCTGTATACTTTTTTTTTATAGAAATAAAGTTGAGTCCGATAACCTTTTGACCTGAGCCCGTATACTTATTCCGAAGGCAGATTTTTGAGTTCTACAAAAAAAGTTATAAAGAAAACAGTTTTCACATTTTCCATTAGTAATCCGATACGAGGAATACCTTGAAATGCAACATTTTCAATTCAGCCCTGTAGCCTAAAAACTGAAAAAGCTATGAATATTTTGTAAACTGCATCTTTAGTTTGACGAGAACACTGCCGCGAAAAGAGCCACTTTCTATCCATAAAAAATAACGTAGATAGCCCGCAAAAGTACCCAAAATGGGACAACCTGTACTAAGTGAACGACTGATCTTCGGGGCCCAAAACGATTGTCGCGGCCGAAAACAGTGAAGAGCTGGAGGGATAACATGACAAATAGACGAGCCACAGGGATAGGCGAATCACATTCATGCCTCTACAATCTAACTGGAGTCTTCCTGAGAAGGAAAATCCTAGGAGGGTCAACCATTTTTCGAGAGAAGTTGGGGTACCTCTCCTGAGCTGGGATGGCCTGCTCCGCTGCTCAATGGAGAAAAAGACCTACTTGCTGGGCTTCTGTAGCCCCAAGCTTACCAATGCCAATACCAATGTAGAATCAAAAATTGCCTGAGATACATATCTATTTTCTCAATATGTCCAATACAGCGGAAAACAGAACAAGTTCGCAAGAAAATCGATATTAAAACTTTCATTTGGCAATCTCATTCACTGTATATTGGTGTGATGATGCAGAGTAGGTGGAGGATATTGCTTAAACAAAACTCATTATAAAATAATAAGAAACAGTGATAATAGTTGGAAAAATTTTCATGAGATCACTTGGTGTTTCTTTCCACAAATCATACAATATTTTACATAGCGACCGTAAAATGTCGGCATATCCGGGCATCTGAAAACAAATTGAATCATGTGGAGGGGTATCTTTATTTTTTTTATAGTCTGGGTTATCTGTCCCCAAAGGGAGAAAGAGATAAGGCACTTGTTTAATCCCAGAATCATTAAAGTTGACTGGACCAAATTCAAATAGACGAATATTCAACATAGCCTTATCCTGTCAAAATATGTCAAGAGTCCAACCTCCTTAACTTTGGAAATTGATATTAGGTATGTACATGAGATGATCCTTGATCACATTTAATTCAAAAATGGGCAGGAACATGAAGAACGTCCATCACGCGCTTTTGTTACGTTTCCCCTTCATAGCATGTGACGCGGACTCTCTTCTTTCTATTATGCTGTATTGGACATAATTCAAATTATTGATATCTGTCTACAGTGTCTACTCTTCTCCTTTTTCGCCTGTTTGATTATACTAGATTAGTTCAGTCTATTTGAAGAAGAACGGACTGAACAGTTCAAAATGAGCAACAATTGACATTCCCCCTTTTTAGCCTGTCTCCTTAATGTATGTTTTGCCCATGGAATCAAACACATGCCTCAAAAACTTTCATTCGAGTCGACTGACAAACCTTAGGATACTTATCGATCAATGAAATAAATAGATATTAAAAAAATAATGAAAATTGGAACCCAAACAGATAAGATGGCCAATTACACCAGATTATTGATCACTTGAATTGAGACGATTCATCATGAAGCAATGCAGAGTCCTCCTCCTTTGCAACCATCCACAGTTTTGAATAAAATGATATGGCTCAAAGCTAGGACTGCTTGGTAAACTCTCACAACTTCATCAGGCGTCGAGCTCCTAATTTGTAACATGAAATGGTCTTAGTTTTACGTAGTGAAGAAACTGCTTCAAGGTTCATAGAGAATGAGTGAATTGGTAACTTTAGGGTCACTGTTTGGCACTGATTAGGCCAGAGATTGTTTCACATAGTGTATGTTTCGCTTGAGGTTCAAGCTACAACTTGTTTTCTGTTGCAGAATATTTGAGGTACACTTCTCGATACAAACTATTGTATTGTATTGACAAATCTAAAATTTGTAACCATAGAACACGGAGTTCAAGACCCCTTCAAACTTGGGCAGTGTGGTTATTCAATTATTTGATAATAGAATGAGAATGTCTCCACAATGTCGGATTTCAGTAACTCAAGCAAATTTGGTCACCATTCGACAACTCAAATGTGGAATCCTCACTCCGAAATTTGGGCTATATGCAAAATACGTTACCAAGTTTGACCCACACACCAAGTCCCATCGTCAATCAAGTTCAAGATCTTTATACCAAAAGAATCTTATAACGACACCATTGAAACGATGTGTTTTTTTAAACTTATTCATACAGATACCCAAATTTCAGTGGGATCATTTGGTTTTTCGCTCATTTTTTTGCTCATTCTAAAATTGACGTTCACAAAAATGTCATGAAGAACTTACTAATTCTGTTGTTTTGTCGGTTGTAATAAGCATTAGCATCAAACGGTGATTTCTCCCATCTGTCAAATTAAAAGTTATCAATTCGCAATCAAGAATTAATTGTTCAAAACTTACGCTTCTTTCACTCTATTACTGATCATGTTCAGGGTATGAGCTTGTTGGAAAGATCTTAACAGTTTAGCATTGGTGAAGTGATCCCAAGATGTGATTGCCAAGTTTCTGTAAAAATCATCTAGCAGCTTCTTGTTGGTGATGAATTGGGGATAAGCTGATAAAGAAGTATATTGTTTATTTATCAAGTACTAGTCATTTGAAGTTACCTAGAAGGGTAATTATATTATCAGCCTTAGTTTGTGCCGCAGCTTTGGACTCATCATCCATCCACTCAGCTTCTTTTATTACTAGTTTGAAAGTCTCTTGGAGGTTGCTAATCAGTGACAAAGCCTAAAAAACATTCGTCCAGTGTCACATTTCTTTTGTTGACAAACTTACATTCTGTAGTTTGGATGTATCAAAATACTTGGACTGATACTCATATGTCAGTGACAAACCTAACGATAAAGTTCCAGAAGCGTCCATGTTTTTTCTAGTACAGTACTCCCATCTTGGATAAATCTTTTTACCAGTAGCTTTCAAATATTCTTCAAAATATGTTCTAGTCTCAGTATCACTGTCAGCAGCCATATATACAAAAGCTCGCAACAGAGCACTACTTTTAACAATTTCTTCATCGTTCATCCTCACCCAGTTCAAGACTCCATAAAGAGTTGTGTGAAGGTCAGTTGGTCGAAGAACTGAGAAGTTCTCGTCCACCTCAACGAAGGTATAGCGGAGAAGATTTCTGGTGTAGTTCACCCAATCTAACTAAGAATCACATGATAATTATAGTTATTTGGCGAAGAAATGTATACCTTCACATCATCGCCAAAATGTGACACAGTCCATTCATTGAGTTGTTTTAATGTTATCACACTTGAACTGGAGTCGTTAGTTATTGGGTTCACCACAGTTCCTGGTGGTATGTACTGAAAAAGTTAAGATTCTTGTTAGTTTTGATAATCTCCAGTTCATCTGAACATACATAGAATAAAATGAATTAATATGAATATAAAATATAGTAATAGTGAGACAAAACAGTTGAGTGAGACGTGAGTGGTGCCATGCTTTCTGACTGATGATCTTTAATCAATAAGATATGAGTCAGGAGGGCATTTATACGGTACTGTATCAATCTTTCGTAGTTGAACATCGAACATCGAATGTCTCATCAGCGTGTTGGATGTTACTCATATAGTGAACATGTGCTTACAAATCAAAGCAAAACATTGAGAACGGTTCGATGTTTGACGTTAAAAGTTCTAATGTGAAAACTAAAGGTTCAAAACAAACAAAACTAGCTGCATTTCTGATGTGAATTCAAGGCTGTAGACGTTTTAACAGCCTTCTTATTTCGAAATCGAACCGACGTTAGTAGTGGAACGGCTAGTTCTTGATGAACGCGACATAAATTGTGGTGACCATAACAGGACAGAGTGTTACCCCAAGTGTTACCCTATTTTTCGCGAAAATAGTTCAAGATGGAGTGACAAAAGAAACACCGTAAAGTGTTACTGATTACTGATTACTGAAGTACAGGCGCTACGAGTTTCGGGCTGTTGGCCCCGACCCCGCAGCCTCTAGTTGGGCTTATTGTATCTTCTCTGTGCCTGTCTCTCAGTCGAAAAGCTCCATTGCCCGAATAAGGTTTATGACTCGTTCTACTGTCTCCCTGTCCGTCCTTCGAGGAGTGGTTGTGAATTCCCCATTATCTCTTCTCCAGTACGCCAGCGCTTCACATTCGAATACAATGTGGGAGGCTGTTTCCTCCTCCTCGTTGCACAGCCTACATATGGGTTCCTCGTTGAAAAGACCCATGATATGCATGTGTTTCCTTAGAGTGCAGTGTCCAGTTAATATACCTGTTACTTTCCTAAGCTGATTCCTGCTGAGTTGCAGTAGACTTCCAGAAAATGATGATTCGATCTCGTCTGCCATCATTAATTTACTGTGTTTCAGACCTGGTGATTGGCACCATCTAGCTTTCTGTTGTTTTTTGGACCAACAGTTCAGCCAACCTCTCACAGAGGATTTTGTAATACCAATAACAGGTTCTGGACCCAGAAGTGGTGTGTTTGCTGCTTTGCGTGCTAGTAGATCCGCCCGCTCGTTCCCAGCTATCCCTGTGTGTCCTGGTATCCATCCAAGAGTAACATCGTTAGATACTCCCAGTGTGACAAGGTTTTGCTGACAATCCATGACTTGTTTAGATTTGGTTTCCTGACAGGAGATGGTTTTGATTGCAGCTTGGCTGTCACTAAGGATAAGGATTTTCCTTCCTCTGTAGCCTCTCCTGAGATTCTCTTGCACGCATACGTTTATTGCATGTACTTCTGCCTGGAAAACTGTAGCGTACATCCCGAGTGGTTCACATGTTTCCCACTTTGGATTTTCACTGCTCGATGTGTGGAGCCAGAACAAGGGAGTGCTGGAACAAATTCTGTGAGGTCCGAGAATACCAACTTTTCTATAAGTCAAGGTAGGCGTAAATTTAAATTATCAACTCTGGAATATAAAAAAAAATGAAGAAATGATAAAGGAATGGTTGCCTTTTTGGTCACAATTCAAAAAAGTGCACGATGACCCTGATATTGATTCTGGTGACAAGGTCGAGTACTTGATTCAGGCGACAGTTCCGGGATCAAGAGCTAGACAAGTGGTCGAAAGTGTCCCTGCTATTGGTGAGAATTACCTCGAAATAGTCGACTGTTTTAAGTCTCGTTTTGGTCGAGATGATCTTCTGATAGAAGTTCATGTACGGGAACTGCTTAAATCAATTTTGAAAAATTCTACGTCTGGCAATAAAACTGAGCTACCACTATTGTATGGTCGTATTGAAACGCGATTACGGGCGGTAGAGACTCTTGGTATCACCCCCAATAAGTACGCGGCAATGTTGTTCCCGTTGATTGAATCGTGTTTTCCGCCGGAATTATTCCGAATCTGGCAGCGTTCTCGACGTGATTCTGGTTTGTCAGGAGAGGAAGATACAAACGGGAAGACTACTTCGGCGAATCGGCTCAAAGGTTTGATGCTTTTCTTGAAAAACGAAGTGGAGAACGAGCAGCATGTGGGTTTAGCCATGGAGGGATACGTCTCGAGTAAACGGCCCCAAAGGAAAGAGTAGGAACATGTTTGACCCTAGATTTAAATACAGTTTTCTCACAGCAACCAGATTATCTGTTAATAATTATATCTATTGTCAGAATCCTCACGATGGTGCAAACTGTTTCAAAGCGCAGAAGCTGACTTTAGATGAAAAGCGTGACACTCTTGTCAAGAAGGGAGTATGCTTTCGGTGCCTCAAAATAGGTCATATTATGTCACGAAAATGTAATGGTAGAGTGGAATGTATGGTTTGCAGAAAGTCCCACGTATCCTTGATGTTTCCAGACGTTTTGGGAAACAAGGGGAAGCAAGTCCCAGTGCAAATTTCAAAAGTAGGATTTGTAATCCTCCAAGCTCTAACCAAACACTCACGAACAGCACGAACACTCGAGTCTTTTCACAAACGTTGCGTGTGAGAGTCGCAGGAGGGGGCTGCTCACGAATTGTCCGTAATTTGATCGACACTGGGTTGCAGAGGTCATATATTCTGAAGGTTCCGCCAAATTTCTGGGGTATCAATCCAAGAGGCAAGTGAATATTCAGCATGGACTATTTGGAGGGGGTCATATGTTGTAGAGACATGACTGTTATGACATATATCTGAGATATGGCAATTATGATTGTACTTTCAAAGCGTTGAGTCAGGAAGTCATTTGTTCTGCAGTTTTCCCGATATACGAAGGCCCTTGGATAAAGGAACTAAACCAATTAAACGTTCACTCATCAGACACTTCAGGCACAGAACCAAATGAGCTGTTGATTGGATCCGATGTAGCAGGAAAACTGTACACTGGCAAGAGATTTATATTAAAGTGTGGACTAGTAGCTGTTGAAACATTGCTAGGATGGACCTCAATGGGAAAGATACCTCACGAAGAGGAACTTCAACTATGACTGCATTGTCTGTTTTCAACAGCAATGCTTCGTTGACTGACCTCTTAGAGTTGGAGACCCTGGGCATCAAAGATCCACTTCAGCAGAAAATGCAGGAAGAGAAAGCAGCGGTTGTCAGGGATTTCTTTTTAGAAACGGTGACATTGAAAGCAGATGAACGTAACAAAGTCAGGTTACCTTGGATAGATGAACATCCAGCTTTGTCATGTAACCTAGGTGTAACCAGGAAGAGATTGGATTCAACGGTCAAAAGGTTGACGATGATGATCGGTTTGAAGCTTATGATCAAGTCTTTAAAGAGTGGCCACACGAGAACATAATTGAGGAGGTTTTGGAACAAAGTCGGTCCAGCGAAGCACATTACTTGCCCCATAGACCCGTCATCAAAGATTCTCATGCTCCTACTAAAATGAGGCCAGTCTTCGACGCTTTAAAAAAAAGGGTAAACCTTCCCTGAATCAGTGCCTAGAGAAGGGGGTCAACTTGATTGAATTGATTCCCAGTTTGTTGATCAAGTTCAGGATGGATAAAATTGGAGTGACATCCGACATCAAAAAAGCATATCTCCAGATAAGCGTGCATGAGCCAGACAGGAATTATCCTCGTTTTTTATGGAAGGATGCGAGTGGTGTTCAAAAGGTTTATCGTCATCGTAGCGTCATCTTCGGCCTAAGTAGCAGTCCTTTCCGGTTGGGGGCAACATTGGAGTACTATTTGTCAAGATTGTTGCAGCTGAGTGAGTCCAATAATATGCCGTACTCTAAAGAATCAAAATTGCGTGACGAGTGTTTTGAATGAAGAGAATTTGCAGAAATTTATTCACGAGTCAACAAGGCTGATGGCAGATGGCAAATTCGATTTGAGAGGTTGGGAGTACACTCATCAAGTCCACTCGCATGGATTCTACTCTGGAACCCCTGTACTTGGACTTACATGGAATACGAATACGAGATAATATTGGTCTGAATATGGAGAAACAAACTGCTGATTTGCGAAGTCCAGCTGTTACCAAGAGACTTATGCTTTCGTTGACACAACGGGTGTTTGACCTATCGGTTTTAGCTGCCCTACGAGTCTACTACCAAAGCTTTTGTCACATCAGGCATGGGAGAAGGGTTTGAACTGGGATACTCCGGTGGACTCCAATATGACCAGACAATTCCACACATGGCTTAAAGAATTGTCATATTTGGCAAAAATAAAAATTATTTTATAGAAGCTGGACGTGAAAATGCTACGCAATGGACTTGAGAGGTGTTCGGGATGATGGCACTGTTTTCCTTCATATATGAGCAGCTAAGTCTAGAATAGCGCCAGTAAAAGAACTCTCGATACCCAGGCTCGAATTGATGGCCGCTATCATTGGTGTTCAATTATTCAGAAGTGTTTGAGACAGTTTGAAGATGATTTATCTTGAACCTTTCTTTTGGAGTGACTCTTCTACAGTGTTGTTTTGGATTCAAAATTACGAAGAATGGGCTACTTTTGTCTGGACCGAGTAAAGAAAATACATCAAGGGTAGACTACCTCGTAGAATTTGCCGTCTCGTGGCTGTTCCGCCAATAAATTGCTGGAGTCTAAATGGTGGCAGGGACCAGGATGACTACAACAAGAACCTTTTCACTGGCCTGGAGATGATCTCAACTTCAACAAAGAAGAAATCTATCACTAGGTGAAGAGGACAGCCATCAAAACAATGATTAGCACGGGAAAAGAAATCATGTTTTTGGAGGACTTGCACCTATTCTATTTTTCCAAGTTTTCAAAATCAGTCCGTATGTGCGCATGGATTCTTCGTTTCATAATTTGAAAAATAGGAGCAATAAACGTGATGGACCACTTACCTGTGAAGAGATTGAAAAGGCCGAACAATTTGTTTGGAGGTTGGTGAAACGAGAATCATTTCTTGAAAAGGAGGATTAGCACTTAGCATCATTGGATTTATACAAGGATGGAGATTGCGTGATGAGACTTAGATCTAGAATCCGCAACCGAGATGATCTGGGAAGTTTTCGCTTCCCCATAGTGCTGCCTGCTAAACATCCTGTGGTTGGTCGTTTGGTATACCGAGAGCATATCAAGTCATGTTATTTGGGAGTGCAGGGACTGATTGATGTGCTACGTGAGCGATATTGGATTTTGGGTGGCCGCCGTGCGGTGAAAAACGCAATAGCAAGTCTCCTCCGCTACCGGTAGATCGTGTTCGTGATGCGATACCCTTTGAAGTGACACCGGTGTAGACTTTGCGGGGCCGCTATATTTGCAGGCGCGGACGTCCGAAAACTGTCTATAGCGACAATGGGGCCAACTTCATTCGAGTAGACAACGCGTTATCTCATTAAGATTTTGACAAAATCGCCGAATATAGCAGTATAAAACATATCGAGTGGCGATTCAACCCGCCGACAGCTTCATGGTGGGGAGGCTTTTGGGAGTGCATAATGGGAGTGCTCAAGCGCTTGTTGGGAAAAGTATCGGGGCAAGCTTCGCTGAATCATGAAGACTTATCAACTCCCTTGTGTAATTGCGAGGCAATCATCACTTCTCGACCCCTCACTTTAATGTCAAGCGACCCAAAGGAACTGGTTCCAATTACTCCTGTCACGTTCCTGAGAGATTTGGCCAAAAGTGGTATTGCCGACCTGGACGCAGTGGATAATCAAACATTTTGTAGAAGGATGAGGCATAGATTTTAACTGATGAATGATCTGAGGCTAAGATTCCGAAGCGAGTATTTGGGACAATTACATCTGTTCCAGAAAAAGCGTAACGACCGTTGTCTAGCTCTAGGAAAAGTTGTGTTTATCGGAAATGATAAGGACAAACAATGACTAGCCAGGCCAATTGGCAAAATATTTAAATCAATAGCTGGAAGAGATGGAAAAGTTGGGCTTGTTAAGGTACTCACTGCTGACGAGTACCTTCTTTGACCGATTCAGCGAATCTACCTTTTGGAATGTGAAGACGAGGAGGAACCCAACAGCTGATTTCGAGGCTGTTGAACAAGGAACTGGTGAGCTTAACAGGCAGATGGAGGAAGAACGTGTGTGTGTCGCGGAATCGGGAGTGTCCAAAAGCGGAGCACGGGTAGTTCTTGAAGAACGCGGCATGTATAATGATAAAACATAAAATATCAATGCCTCAGAACGAGTCAAGTGTAGCTTCAAGCGTCCGTCATGAAATTGTGAAATATCACACAATGTATAAATAATGTTTATCATTACTGTGTATTGTGTATATTAATCGTGTTCAATTATAAGGAAGTGTTACCTATTTATGAAATATGTATTTTGAATCATTCCTTATTTTTATTTTTTTTATTTTCAATGTGATTACTTTAATTGCAATATTTTTTTTTTGAAACGTACATGAAAAAAATTGATCAACAATTAAATGATAATTTAGGTAAGACACAAGACAAAGATATTAGAAGGTTTTAGAAAATATCAACAAAATCATCTGTTAGTAAATTTTTGCAGTTCAGTTTATCTTATCTCAATAACAATGAGCAGAGAACTCATCATTGAAAAAATCTTCTTGAGCATATCGCGGAATTTGAGAACAATGACAGAATCAATCAGTCTCACCCCTCCATAATAGATTCCCTTCATGAAATTCGATATATTGGCCACTCTATCATACAAGTAGTCGTCACTCCTGTCACTTCCCATTATTCTCTTCATCTTCAACACTAACTTTCTCAATAGCACCTCCATAGCAGGAATACCAATTCTCAATAGACCTGCATTATTGTCCGTTTGATTAATCATTGCCGCAAAACCTTCCTCTATAGCTTCTTCATAGGATGGCGTCACTCGCTGTCTGAATTGAACTGGAATATCCATGGTATCTGTGGAGATCTAGAAAAATATTGCCTCATTTTAAACGACTAATGCGAGTGAAATAATCTACTCTGAGAATATTCCTTGAAGAATTTTGGGTATCATAGTATAAACTTGGTGTTAAGAACACATTAATGCCAAATTCAGAAGCTATCTCTGCAATCTCGTTCCAGCCAAACGACTTTTTCTCAAAGTTCTTGAACGTGCTTCCTATAACTGGAAAGCCACCATGGTGCTCAACAACCTACAAAATGCAACTCATTTGTGTATAGACAGGAGATGATACAGCAATACTTACAGAAACTTCAGGATTCACCATACCAATAGTGTCCAAGAAAGAACTATCTATACATGATTTGTAAGCCATTTTTGCCTTTTGAAGCGATAAAGGATCTTGAGGTGATGAAGGTTTTTCCAATATTTCTGAAGAACCGAGTGTTAAGTAGGTAGTATATAACCAATTTCTAATGACTCACCGTGTATGACGTTCGACAATGTATTTTCTAATAAGACAAACTGATCGATCAGGACGTCTCCATCCTCGACAGGGTGAATGTTTTCGAAATTACCACAAGTATATTCGTAAAAGTTATGACAGGGATCAACACTGAAGTTCATATAATTGATTTCTTTGAACTCTGGAAGGAAATTGTTACTGATCAAATGACTTATCTTATTGAAGAAAAGCTATTATTTTGCTATATTTTTCTTGATTGTTGTTTCTTTTTACTGTACATACACTTGTCACTGCACTAGGTTTACAATGTCTTTTACTCTGATCGGAGATAACTCGGTATCTAATTCGAAATACATGGGTTTGAAAAACATTTTTTTTTTTAGTTTTTACTGCCCAAAAAGCCATATTAACACTCGAAAGAATAAAGGAAGCTTGACCAGATTGGTATTCTGAAGTCTATTACGACTGTGACAAAATTTCTTTGAAACATTTCAAGTTGTGTTGTCCCAGTCATACTACTGCTATAAAACGGGATGTCATCAGAATAATTCTATATTTAAAGAGCCCTTCAACTTTGTGGAACTGCTTATGATCTACAGATGAAAATATCTTAAGAAAGATCTTTACACACTTGATCTAATAACGAACACTATTTTGCAGCATAAAGCATAAAAAGAATCTCAAAATCAGACTACGGCCAATGCATTCCTGACAATATGTAAAACATATTTTCGGAACAAATGTCGCAGATCTCAACGGTCTTCGGTTACTTCAGCAAAACTTTGTAGAAGCCTGAACGGAACTACCGCGTCACGAGAAGAGAGCTGCGGGCAGTTCTCAAAGGGGTAGAGCACTTCTACAAGTACGTTTATGGAACAAAGTTTGTGCTGAAAACCGACCATGCTGCCCTTATTCAATCAAATCAATCGAAAGTCTCACAGAAGTTCAATTCCGACACGGACCATCGAGCTTTATCACGCCACAAGAACGCTGATGCCTTGTTCAGAAGACCTTGTATGTGAGCAAGTATTTGCAAGACAGCTGTGGTGGATCACTTCTGGCAGTCTAACGAACTTCGAGGGGATCTAGAAAAAGATCCAGATCCAAATCTGATCATCGGATGGAAGCAGGCAACGATCAACTTGGCAAGAAGCCGTGAGATTTTCTACCACCGTAAGGTCCTTCTAGGCTCAATGGAACATGATGGTCTTTGGCGACGGCATCCTGAAAAGACCTGTGAAGAATCTGTATGACACGGAAGATCGGAGGCAGATAGTGGCTCCCGGAAACAGACGTGCAGAAGTGATGTGAGAAGTCCATGATGGCATTACGAGTGGACATCTGGAGGCAACCAAGATGATGGGAATGCTGCGAAATTGGTTCTACTGGGTCAATTGTCAGACCGATGTCCGGAAGTGTTGCAGAGGATGTGCGGCATAAGTTGCAAGTAACTGACCTTGAAAATGCCCAGAAATTCCTATGCGCCAATACAATGTTTGAAGCCCGTTTGAGGGGATCGCCAAAGAGCTGGCTGGACCGTTCTCTAATTCGGACTAGGAAAATGAATTTATCTTGGTCGTGATTGGTTATTCCAGCAAGTTGGCCGAAAGGGCAGGAACTTTGAACAACGCACCTACGACAATTATCCCTATTAAGCGCGCAAAAAATAAAGATACGAATATTTTTGAAAAATATTTCGACCAGGCACTAATGGTCTGATTACATCCAGAGTCTTATCTGCATAAACGGTTTCGGCAACACCGAATATAATATGAGTGAGTGATATGGTGCCTGAAATGTTGCGCTTTCATTTCAAATTGATCATGCAGCAAGCAGTCTTATGCGGTCTTGTTCATTAAGTGAAAGATTTTTTTTCAAGATGGACTGCGAGACTTCTCATTGAAGTAGTCGAGTTCCACTTTCGTTTTAACCTCTATAGTTAGACAAGGTCTTTATCTTCATGAATATGTAAAAAAACATTGCGTCCCCAACTGTCCACCCTCTTTGCGATTTTTTCATAGATGCTGATCAGACTTCTCCCACAATGATTCGGAATTGATGAACCAATTTTCTATGCATTTCTATCATCATCAATCAGACTCCCTGTCAGTCAAAGAAATAATCTGTAGAAATTTTGATCTATTTTATCACTTATAACAACATTTCAATTAAATCCACGTGGAATAAGTAGCTTTGGTTAAAAGAGTTATTTTTGGCGCGCTTTATAGGTGTAGTTGCCGTATGTGCGGCGTTATTTCGGCGTATGCACAGACAATCGGATGGCATAGTGGAGGTGATGAACTGGACCATTAATCGACACTTGGCCAAAGATTTCTCTGACCATCAAAGAGAATGGAATGAACACAACCGCAGTCCACGAATCAACCTGCAGTTCACTAATCGACAGGTGAAACCCTTACGTGGATTATCATGGGTCGCCCTGCACTTTGACGTTTGGCTGTCCACAAGATGAAGGAGGCCTTCGACGTGAATGCCAAAAAAAGTAAGTATTAGATTGAGGATTTGGCATTTCTAAAACTGACCAACAATCGAGTGAGCTGAAAAGTAGTGGGGAGCATGACAGAAAAAGGTTGATTTTTGATACTCCTATTTTTAAATAGATTGGCCAGTCTTGGTCTTGGTCTCGAAGAATAAATGTGGTCTTGGTCTTGGTCTCGAAGACCAAGACAAGACTGGCTTAGTCTTGGACAAAATGTACACAGCTTAACAATCCTTTCATCGGAGTTTCCATAGAACGTCAATCAGTGATTGTCTTTTCAAAATCGCGGTTCTGAACCGAAGAAAAAAATTAATCTCCCATTCTACAGCCCGTGAAGTTTGACCTATGATAGGCAATAAATTATGTAAACCATAGTCAATGAGGAAGAAAGTCCTAAAAATGCGAAAGGCATACGGTCTTTTTGTCACAAAAAAAGACAATCACTGTTCCCATCGTTTATTACTATCTGGGATGGCGGTACGATTTTAACAAGCAGCACGAAACAGCAGTTGTCTCTTTTCACTCAACTTTCTTCAATGCATGTGACATAAAAAACGTGAGTCTTCCGCATTTCAAGAGTCTTTTTTTTAATTGTGAATGGTTTGCATATTTTATTGCATATTGGGCCAAATTACACGGGATCCACTTTATTTCAACCATACGAATAAACCTAGCTGGGCATCCATGCCAAACAGATGTTTCCAAAAAGCGTCATATAGCTCATTCTGCACAGTTTTTGTGAGATGCGGAGTTTGTATAGCTTATAGCGCTACCATGTCTACCGATCAACCGATTTTGGCACAGTTTGTTAATATAGAGAATAGGTACAATTCCTTCTACAAATGTCTTTTAAGAACCCAGATAACAAAATTAGCTTAACAGTTGCTAAAAAAGCACTAAGCTTAAGCAGAAGTCTGCTTCTGAAGCACTGCAAAAAAGCGCTTGGTTAGTAGACCGGCGACCCTCGGGCCAACGCAAATATAGCATTTCATAAAAAGCGCTTCAAATAAGTGCCGTCTACGCACTTCGAAAATGTGCTGACTGTGCGCTTCAGAGGAATGCGTATTTCACGCTCTAGAGTTCTGTTCGATGTACGCTAAAATATATGTAAACACTGATACCTAAGACTTTATTTTCCAGTACATAACATACGATGGACAATAATTCGAAACAAACCATGCATATCAACTAATAATTGGAAATTTTACCAAGTACCTGCATAATAATATAGTGTACACCTCTAGTATTAATTTCATCATATTCAGTAATACATTATTTATTTTGATGTGGGCATCTATGTACAGCAAAATGCCAAACAACTCTCAATCCACGTCATAATTGCCACCAAGCAAGTTATTATGTGATTTGCTGGTGACCAAATTTGGGCACTAGCAAACTTCATAACATCGTGCTTGGTGGCAATTATGACGTAGATCGAAAGTGGTTTGGCATTTGCAATACATTACTTCTTGATGATTTAAGCATTTTGTTACATTTATCTAAGACTCAAAACATTTTCTTGAACTATGTTATTGTTTGATTAGATGGAATTTTAGGATCACTTTTTGTGACGTGAAATACACATTGTGATGATAAACTTGATGCTGCTAATTTTTCACGGAACCTACTGAAAAATTGCGATCATATTTACGGATATTCGTTCAAATGATCTGGCAACACTGGTCTAGCTATACTTACTGTGAATAGGAATAATACATTTTTGCAGAATTGATCAATTTGAAAGACTTATTAAAAGTAGATAGAGACATCTGAAGATTCTAATAAATATTGTGTCGATTTTTCTTTTCAAGACCAAGACCAAGACGAGACTCTCGAGTTACAGTCTTGGTCTTGGTCTTGGTCTTGAACGTCAAGTCTTGGTCTTGAGAAGATTTTCAGGTCTTGGTCTTGGTCTTGGTCTCGGTCTTGTCACCAAGACCAAGACAAGACCAAGACTAGTCTTGTGGTCTCGCGAAGCCCAATTCTACAGGAGCACTTGTTTCCACACTACTACTAGAAGTTGGAGTTATCGGCGTGATTTTTTGATCGATAGTTCTTCCAACGGTTATAGGTTCTTCGAGAATACTGTCAACTAGAGCACGCAATACCGAACGTATATCGCAATCTCGAGACATTCGGGAACAAACATGCTCAATCTTGAAGTGTGTAACGATAAATAAAACAACAATGAGATCCTGGAGATTCTCACATCGCGCGGTTGAAGCATGCTGTTCAAAGAAGCCCGCTCAGCAAAAATTGTTCAAAGCGTTTGTTCCAGACTAATGGGTCCCAGGCTGTCCTAGAAAATCGAGGTGGAAGGGTGAAGCCGGTTTTGCGCGTTTTCGAGAGTGCTCCAGCTGGGACCCATTCAAGGGCAAGTTCAATTATTGTTTTTTTATTAATTTTTTTCTCTCCTTTTGATGGAGCGATTTTAACGAACTTGGGCTTTTATGAGAAAAGATAATCTGCAGTACAAAATGCTTATTTGCTTTTGAATTTGTGACGTTTGCTGTCGCCGCTAGATGGCGTTTACTGAAACGGCAGCATATTCTTGAGTTTTTTCCAAATAAATGAAATGTGATGGTATTAAAGAAATATAAAACTCGAATAACCAAAAACTCCTCATCCTGCATCGACAACATATTTGTGCATGTGCCCTATATTGATAGCCAAGTATGGATACATTTTTATTGGACCATACAGCCCAAAAACTAACATTAATAAAACAACCAAAACAAGATCCAATGCTAGCACAAAGAATATTTTCACAAGATAATAGATCAAAATTTTTCCAATGTATCAAAGATCAAAACTGGGATCAAGTTTATGCCGTGGACGGAGAAGATGTGAACTTACAGTGGAGTACTTTCATCCAAATATTTAGTGATATCCAGAACTTCTGTTTTCCTCTGACATTATGTAGCGGAAAGAAAAACAAACACGTAAAAAGTCTCGAAAGACAGCAAACGTAAATTGGATTTTCTATCAGGGTTAAGAAAATTCAATGACAGTTATTATGATCAATACAAGAAGGTCAAGAAAGAATATGACAGTTTACTGAAAAAAAAAGAAAGAAGATAATAAATCTAAATGCATTTGGAATATATACAGCGAGATAGCAGGTAAAAATAAATCTACAAATGATCCTGATATCTCACCTGATGAAAACAACGACTAGTACGACTACCTTTTAACAATATTTCCAGATTTATTGCGTGACATCAAAAAAATACCGACAGCCTTAGACTTCGAAGCTAATGACAAATCAATGTTTCTGTATCCCACCACGCCATCGGAAATATGCTCTCTGGCAAACAATTTTAAAAATAAGTTCAGTAGTGGTGTAAATGTGGTCTTTTAAAAATGATCGTGCCGGATATTATGTGTTGTGTTACCTAATAGACAATGCCTTTAGAAAGGGAAATATCACTCGTCAAGCCCATCTTCAAGAAGGATGATCCAGAGTTGATAGAGAACTATAAGCCAATAGACCTTCGTCGTTCTCCAAACTTCTTGAGTTGGCAATGTGCAAAAGACTCTTGGAATTTATGAAGAAATGCCAATTACTGAATAAACATCAACATGCTTATTTGCCACACACCTGCACCCAAACAGCAATTTTCCATTTCACGAAGGCAATACTCGGATACTTGGAAAGTGGACAGTTAGCAGTAGGAATATTCTTGGATTTATCGAAGGCCCATGACTGCGTGGATCCCGAAATACTCTTGAAAAAACTGGAAAGATAAGGGATAAGGAAAATTCCACTACAGATCAGATAGTGGACATACACAATAGCGGAGTACTACAATTCCCAAAAAATGGATACAGCTCGATAGGAATTGCACAAGGAAGTATTGCAGAACCGATATTGTTTGTGTTTTTCATGATCGACCTTCAGTCAATATCCAAGAACTCCTGCACTCAAATAACTTGTTATGCAGATGACACAAATCTCTGGAAACCCAATTGACGTACATGTGAAAAGTGACACCATTTTTAGAGAAACACAAAATAGGTTCATCCAAAACAGACTTCTATTAAATAAGAATAAAACAAATGTTATGGTATTCCGTACCAAGCTATCAAGAACTGATATACCAGAAACCACTAGAAGACACGGATATGGACTTTTCGTCTCAGACGAGCTTTCTTGGACTCCGCCTTGATGAATTCTTGGATTGGTCATACCATCTGACGTTGCTCCTATCAAAACTCAACTCTGTGTGTTTTGGGATGAGATCGATTAGAAAATATATAAATCCTAGGAGCCTGCGAACTCTGTATCATGCTAATTTCGAGTCTGTGTTGAAATATGGAATTATATTTTGGGGAAAATGCAACCTAATGCAAAAAGTTTCCCAGTATCAGAAGAGAATCATGAGTGCAGTGCACCGAATGCAGTATAAGGAGAGTTGTAGAAGAGTCCCCCTTCAGGTCCGAATATATCCTGACAGTGTAAGGAGTATACATACAGGAATGCCTGATGTTTTTATTCAAAAACAAACACCTATTCAACCCAGAAGCACAACAGCGACACTCATATGCTACGAGAAAGAACATGATTTATTATCCATCGCACAGGTTAGTCCTTACAGAAAAAAGTCCGTATTATTGTATATGTGTCACGCTGTGGAGGCTGGTGCATAAGCGCTCCCAAATTAAAATCAAAAGATCCCGAAATAGTACATTTTGTATCTACAGGGCAGATATAGCCGAGTCAAAATCATCTACTTTCCGCCCTAGATACAAAATGTACAATTTCGGGACCTTTTAATTTTTATTTGGGAGCTCTGCAGCACTGCAGCGCATATGCACCAGCCACCACTGGTGTCACGCTCTTCAATAGTTTACCTAATGACATGAGAAATGAACAGTCATGAAGACGCTTCAAATACAGTGTCAAGAAACTGTTAATTGAAATAGAGCCATACTCTTTATTTAATGAATAGTCAGTTACTATGAAAATGATATCATCGATTTATTTTCATTGGGCAGAATTCTATAAAAATCCAATTTTTCTACTTGGTGTTGGTTGTTATTCCCCCTAGCGACCATTTCAGAATCTTGAAAATATTTTCCAGGTTATTCTTTTGACTGTTTCAGTACTAAATTTTATTGCTGCAAGCCACTACGATGAATAGTTTTTGGGATATGACCGCTATCCTCAACTGATCACCCTGTACACTGTGTCGCCATTTGGAGATTGCAGGGTATCTCAGCTTTTAATAAAGATAGAGCATTGTGGTTTTCGCGAACCCGTGCCACTTTTTCGTGAAACTTACAATGCCGTAGACAGAAATTGCCTTTACCTATCGTTTCGTTCCTTAGATACTCTCACCTCATTTGACATAGAAAAAAAGTAATAATTGATACTGTAACGGGTTTATTTTGCTTAGTGATTATTTAAGTATTTAATCTATAGGGTTTTGTGAACCAACAAATCATTTTCCTGATATATGTTCATGCGCATTCACCAATATGTGAAAAATTATCAATTTTGTCGTAGGTCCATAATTATAATGATAGTTTTTAATCAGTTTACGAAAAGGCATTTTAATTTCGGTATTTAACTCATTCACTTTATTCAATTTCGGTTTATAATGGTAAATCACTTACATAACTAACTCAGTCCGTGCTACTCTCATTGTCCGTGGTTCCTTCAATTCTTTTAAAAAAAACTTCTAGTCCATGTGTCTGTTCCCAATTTTCTAATCAATCTCTGATAGTCCCTTGATCTTCAGATATTCCCAAATCCTCTTTATTTCATGAAATTTCATGAACAATCTGAAAAGATTGTTTACATTTCGCATTCCATGTTTCCGACTTGTGAATAAATACCTTTGCCAATTTAAATCACTTTTTGATCATCGTTGTGATTATTTCCGTTCGTTTCCCTGCTTTTCTTCTGATATTTCCTTGTAGTTTCACTATTTTCTTCATTTTCCTGTTCACCGGTCACTTTTAACGTAAACGTCAATTTATCCTGCTACATATGATTTTTGGGAGGTACTACTTTGGTTAGAGTACAACGTTGCCGTTTAGTTGGTTTATTCATAGATTTTAACGTTTCCTTCTCTTTGAGGTGTTCATCAAACCCCATTATTCTCATTATTTGGCAACTAGGTGCGCGTGGTACTTGCTGGCTGTCCTTTTGTAGGAATCGGACTGATTCTAGAAAATTGGTCAGAAACTCGGCCATTTTTGATTCCATCTCTGTGACTAGCTGCCGGAAATTTTACTCGAATTAATTTTCTCGTGCTTGAGGATCTGAGTAAATTTCCTATTTCAATTCTTCATATTTTGCTGTTACTATTTTGGTTTGCTGAAGAAGTGAATACTCCTTTGGAGGATTTTTATAGCTAAAAATCACAGGTGAGCATCATGGTTTTTTTTTTTTCCCTTCCTTTTTTTTTTTGGATTATTCCTTCATTGCAAGTTCCACGTGTTTCCTTATTGTCTGTAAATCGAGCCAATTATTCTCAATAGTTGAGAGGACCAAAACGCCATCACCGAGTCCGGACACAGTCCACCGTTGCGACAATTTTCTAACCCGAGTACCCTCAGAGTAGCACGATCTTTCGAGACCCCCCTTTACCTAGAGTAGCACGTGGGACGATCTCTTCCGAGACCCTCTTTGAGGTGAGTTTTTATTTTGAGTGCCTTTTTGTCTTTTTATGATAATAAATTTATATTTTTGTATTTTGCGCATCACTGTATAATTGAGCCTGTTTCAAAGCCAATTCAGAACCTACCTTTCATTAATTTGATCATCCAATTTATAAAATCGTTCTTAGTTTATTTATTTCTGCATTTCACTTTTATCACCATTTTAAATGTAAGAAGCAAAGTCTAATGTATTGTTTTCTGCTTCGTTCAGGGTTTTCTTACCGGAGTTTTTATCTGGGCCAATCGGTACTAGCTGACTATTACAACAAGTCCAGATTTCGACCGAACTTCGTTTTCTTTGATTAGTATTAGGTTTAGTTTTAGTGATTTTATGGATCTACGATAATAATAATTGAAACCATACGTCTTCAAAAAAAACAAACGATTTAATCCCATTTTTTTTCTTTTTGCTGATTTGACTTAAATAAACTCTGTGTTTGGGAAAAGTGATTTCATTTTCATGTTTGAGTAACGAGCACCCAACTAACATAACACGGGGGTTTCCAGTTTAGCCGCAAAACTGGTGGCGCCAACCCACCCCACCTTCTGAGCCAGGCAAGGGTTAATTTACCACAAACTGAACGACGGCTCGTCAACTCAATTAATTGATTTTAACTTTCAAAACTCAACAAGTCAAAAAACCTGTGGCAAATTTTTGGCGCCCAACGTGGGGCCATCAGGATTTTGTTTGTGAAATATATTTGGGACGGTGACCAAATTTCGAATCTTTAAATTTGATATTATCGTACGTCCAGGTAGTTGCTTTTGTACGCTACATATTTTTTTTTTGTTCGGTTATTGCTTTTATGTATATTGGCACCCTCCTTATTGCTTTCTAATTTTATCAGGATGAATTACGTTATGACAATTAATTATCTTAAAAGAGAAATGCTTATACATGAGTTACTTGTTCGTGGTATCCCATCTGACGAATCGAAAACGGTGGATGAATTACGTGCTTCCCTACGACCGTTAATCCAATTAGAGAAAAAGAACAAACCCCTAAATTATCCTGAATATAGTCTTGCGTTTGAAGAGGAGCATCAAACTATTGCTCAATATCTCAAAGGCATTACGTCTAAATTGAAGGCAGTAGATGATCAAGGTGCTCGTAATAAGTTTGAGCGCAATCAGACCCACTTGAAGCATCTTCTTCAAAGAGTCGATAGAATCCCGATTTTGTCATTATCTCCCGAGCAAAAATCCATCAGAGCCGACCTATTGGTTGAAATTCTAAGTTCCTTAGACGAACTCGAGCGAATCTCCAAGGAAAACCCTACATTGAGTGCTTTGTTTGAGTCTACATCCTTAAGGTCCGATTCAGAATCCCTGGCAGACGCGCCCAATTCGACAAGAAGAACACCTATCAAAGAAACTGCTGTTAATCACTCAACACATTCCTGTAAGTCGCAAAGAATAGAGAAATGGGGACTCAAATTCACTGGAGATTCGAAAAACATCTCAGTGCATAGCTTTCTGGAACGAGTGGAAGAGCTTTCAATAGCTAGAAATATTAGCCAGACAGAAATATTCGAATCTGCGATAGATTTGTTTTCCGGAAAAGCCCTTAACTGGTATCGAGCCAACCGAGACAGATTTACGAATTGGAAGGAGCTATCAGAACTGTTGTCACGTCACTTTGAACCTCCTGACTATCGGTCACGACTATTCAAAGACATTCTGGAACGAACTCAAGATCCAGCAGAGCCGATTGTAGACTATTTGTCCTGCATGAACGCATTGTTTCGAAGATACGGTAGCCTACCAGCCGAAGCCCAGCTAGACATCATAACTCGGAACCTATCACCTTTCTACACCACCCAGCTGCCTGCCATAAGCTCAGTCGATCAGTTGGAGGAAGAATGCCTCAAGCTAGAAACAAAGAAGTATCGAGTAGACCATTATGTGCCTCCAGGGAAAAAGAAGAATGTTATGGTTGAACCGGATTTTGCTTTTATATCAGTTGAACAAACAGAGGACACGGAAGAGATACACGCGATCCAAGAACGACAGAATAGAGCCACACAAGCTGTGTGTTGGAATTGCCAGAAAGTCGGCCATCTTAATCGAGAGTGCACGATGCCACGCAGAACCCATTGTTATCGCTGCGGTACCGCTAATGTGACTGTCAGAAATTGTCCAAAGTGTTCTTCGGGAAACGCACCAGGAAGAAGTCAATAGGCCAAGGGAC
>CAUEHF010000029.1:0-37105 GCA_958502075.1 Orchestes rusci
GGAATTGAATACTCTGAAACAGATTGCTTCCAACAATGGCTATGACCCTGGCATTATAGACTCTATCATTAACAAAATCTCTTTTAATAAACTTAGATTAGCTACTTACCCTAATACAGATCAAAATCCCAGATACATTTCTTTCCCCTTCATCAACCCTTTTCTTAATAAAAAAATTTCCAAAATCTTCCTTAAATACAATGAAAACTTAAAATGCTCTTTCAAGACTTCAGGTTGTATGGGTTCGATGTTGATTAACTCTAAAGATAAATTTGATGTGTTGTCTAAGAGTGGAATCTACAAATTGGAATGTGGCTCTTGTAGTTGTTCATACATTGGACGCACTTGTAGACCCCTAAAAACCAGAATTTCGGAACATTTGAAAAGACCTAACTCTGCTTTCGGAGAACACATCAAGTTGAGTAATCATAATTTTAGTCCTGGCTCCAATTCAAGGATTCTCCATCAAGTGTCATCTAAGAATTACAATCGTCTAGATTTTCTAGAGGATATTTACATTACGAACGAATTGAAATCGAACCCATCTTGCCTGAATATTCAGATAAACCTTAACAGACCTTACACTCCTCTTCATAGGAGATTACATAATTAAAAAATACAAACTTAAATTTAAATCAAACGCTTTTCTTTAACTTTAACGTCTTCTGTTGAAATTTAACTAATTCACCATTACATCACCACCTGCCTGACACTGGTTTGCCTGACACGGTGTTTGTCAATTCACCGTTGCAGTCTACTCCTTTTGTTAATTAACCTAACTTTATTTCATGATTTGCAAAATTCATCTCGCTGGTTCAGTACATTCTCACCTCTCATGGTCAATTCAAGTTTATGTGAGCACCAACAGGATTTCGGGTTTATTTTTGTATAAAATCGATATTACCAGTTAAGTTCTTAGTTTTGTTATGACTACGATATTTTTGTCTCCACTAAGCAAACAGATTATTTCGGAGAGAAGAATTCATTCGCTCCTTAACCCCCGTGGCCGACGGAAGTTAATTTGTATTTCGTTGGGAAATAGAGCGTTTTTACTGACGTACGGGATTTGTTTCATTTATAGCGGTCTCGTATTACATCAGAAGTGGGATTGTACCAACTAAAAGTACCACAAGTGTTATTTTCATTTGAACAATGGAAGAGTTCGCGAGAATTTTAACCGAGTCCCTAAAATCGCTGAGGGACGACGCGCCTAGACATGCGGCGTCTACGGTTGTTAATGTGCCAATTTTTGATCCGCTACAAGACGATGATGGTGCGGAAAAATGGTGCAACGAAATGGAAAAACTAAGTGAAACTTTCAACTGGTCTAACTATGAGCTACTGATAAGAAGCACGAGCGGCCTCGTCGGGGAAGCGAAGGAATGGTATGGGATGTGGAAACCAGCAGAGAGGACGTGGGAGGACTTCAAATCCGAGATATCCAGCCTTTATCCACCAAAACGCAACCTAAATGAGAAACTACGCAGAGCCAGCATGTTCACTAGCGACAGCGCCGACTCATACTGTGAGTATGCCAGAAAAAAGATTTATTTACTGAATTCGTTAGATTTTAACCTGCCTACTGAAAAATTGTTGGAAATAGTTATTGGTGATATCAACGATATTCACGTTAAAACCGCCGCGTATAATAGCAAGATAGATTCTGTCAGCGATTTATTGATTCTTTTAAACGGTTATAAAAAATCGCCCAAACAACAACCGGTAGAGAAAAGTATAAACAAACGAACTTATCCATTTGCTTCTAAAATTGACGATAAAAACTACGCAAAACTTTGCTATACTTGTAACCTGCCTGGGCATTTAAGTCGCCACTGTTCAAAAAAACGGAATACGTTTGTAGAAGTACGCTCCGACACAAAAGCAACTTTTGACAAAAGTAAAATTGTTTGTTCTTATTGTAAAAAACGCGGCCACTACGCAGCCGATTGTTTTCTCAAAAAATCCAATCAAGTATCCAGCTCTAGAGTCAACTATTTTTGTGTGAATCTGGATACCGATTTTTGTACAAAATTCAAAATCCAGGATTTGACCGTTAACTGCCTTATTGATACCGGAGCTGAATGTAGCTTGTTATCGGAAAATTTTGCAACAAAACTCAATTGTAACCTCGAACCTACTTTAAAAACGTTGAAAGGAGTGGGGAATTCTACAACATTTGCGAACAGCAAAACTAATTTGAGAATTGAAAGTAACGGAACAGGTTTCGATATTGATTTTTTCATCGTAGATAGTTCTGTGATGACCCCAGACGCTATTTTAGGTAGAGACCTTTTCAACCATAAGGGTGTCGAGATTCATACTAATCATACTGGAAGTCGATTGATTTTAAATGAAACATTTAATTTAAAGCCAAAAATGCTGAATTTTGTAAACATTTCTGAGGAAACAGTGAATACTCCGTTGAAAGGCGACGATAAGCAAAAGCTGATGGATTTGCTGTCTGGTTACAGTAAACACATCACTATGGGTCATTCGGTCACCCCCATAACAACCACGGAATTGAGTATTAGGTTAAAAGAGGACAAAATAATTAATTTTCATCCCTATAGAATGGCCTTGAGTGAAAGGGAAAAGGTGAAGCTGTTAATAAAGGATTTGCTAGAAAATAAAATCATTCGAGAAAGTCGCTCTTCTTATGCTAGCCCTATCGTGCTGGTGCATAAGAAAAACGGTGATAGTCGCTTATGTGTCGACTATCGAGCTCTCAATAAAATCACAGTAAAAGACAGATTTCCATTACCGCTCATCCAAGATCAAATAGACAATTTAAAACACAACAAATACTACATTGTTCTAGACATGGCATCTGGGTTTTATCAAATACCGATCGCCTCCGACTCAATTGACAAAACAGCCTTCGTCACACCAGACGGCCATTATGAGTACCTCAGAATGCCGTTTGTGCTTTCTAATGCCCCCGCTGTGTTTCAGCGCGCTATTACTCAGGCACTTGGCGATTTAAAAGACAAAGATGCGCTAGTCTATCTGGACGACATCCTAATACCATCAATGTCGATCGATGAAGGACTAGAAAAATTAAGACGTGTTTTGGATTCGATAACCACTGCAGGATTTTCACTTAATATCGGAAAATGTCATTTTTTTGAAACAACAATCGAATATCTAGGACAGGAAGTATCCGAAGAAGGCGTCAGACCATCGAAAAATAAGATAAATGCTTTAATGAACGCTGCCGATCCAAAAAATGTAAAACAAGTTAGACAGTTCATGGGGTTGGCAAATTATTTCCGGAAATTTATTCCCGAACTATCATCACGTACAGCCTGCATCACGAAACTTACAAAAAATAACGAGAAATTTATTTGGGGCGAAGACCAAAAAATAGCAAAAGCCTATGTATGTGCTTTTCTGAGCCAAAGGCCACTATTGGCATTTTTTGATCCAACATCATCAACCGAACTTCACACCGACGCCAGTTCAATCGGTTTCGGCGCAATTTTATTTCAACGTCAGGCAAATAACCAGTTAAAGGTCGTTTCATATTTCTCTAAACGCACGTCAAATGAAGAAGCAAAATATCACTCCTATGAGCTAGAGACCCTAGCGGTTTATTACGCAATAAAGCATTTCCGCATTTACTTGTTGGGTATCGATTTCAAGCTCGTGACGGACTGCAATTCACTGAAACTTTCACAGAATAAAAAAGATCTCATCCCAAGAGTCGCCGATGGTGGCTTTATTTACAATCTTTTAATTTCAAAATCGAATATAGGAAAGGTACTTGTCTACAACATGCTGATTATTTGAGCCGGAATCCAATTGAAAATGCTTGTCAACATGAAACCAACATCGTTTCTACTGATAACTGGTTGCGGAAAGCCCAAAAACATGACACTGAATCACAAGATATTTTACAGAAGCTCACTGAGGGTAAATTAACAAGCGAGTATTTTTGTCAAAATAACATTCTTTTCCGTAAAATAAATCCAGGGCAAAATCCTCCACTCTATAGGGCTTTTGTACGATCATTGCTTAAAATGCATCGTTGGCAAAAAACACAGTGGTGCCAAACAGGGTCTCTTACATCCTATCGATAAGAAACCTATACCATTTCAAACCGTTCATGCCGACTGTGTTGGCCCGTTTCCGGTATCAGACGAAGGTTTCAAGCATCTCCTTCTAGTGATCGACGCTTTCACAAAATTTTTATTTTTGATACCTCTTAAAACACTTTCTGGTACCGAAACATGTGATGCTTTACGTCAACATTTGAGTATGTTTGGGTTAGTTTGGGTTAGTTTACTAAAACGTTTATTTGTGATAGAGGTACCAACTTCACAGACAGGTCAGTCAAAGAAATGTTACTCGATTTAGGCATTCAACAACACTTGATAGCAAAAAGCGCCCCGAGAGGAAACGGTCAGGTCGAAAGATACGTCGGCACCGTTTTAAATTTACTTAGAACCGAAATTGATAATATTGATAAAGCAGAATGGCCGAATCATATTTTAAAATTACAAACTACGCTGAACTCAAATATTCAAAAAACAACAGGTTTTTCTCCAATTTATTTGTTAACTGGAATAAATGGCAGTACTCCGGACATTAAAACGCTAACAGAATCTATCCCAAACGACGACGTTCCGAAAGATTTGGAAATCAATCGAAAACTGGCATACGAGCGTATTAGAAAGCAAGCTGACTACGCAAAAAACTTGTTCGACAAAACTAGAAGGTCTACGAAAGTAATCAACGTTGGTGACCTTGTCTTTCATCCCTCCGGCAACAGTCATTTGGCTAAACTTGATAGAGTCTACGAAGGTCCTTTTGAGGTTTTAGAAGTACTTCCGAATGACCGATATGCATTGAAAAACTTAGCAACTAGCAGGAAGAGAATCGTCGCTAAAGATATGATGAGAATCTGGCCCGGCGAACTCTCAAATATTGATTAATTCTTTAGTCTACTTCCAGGTAAATTTCAATAAACATTGGAATGGCCTGTGTGAGCAAGTATGAGTATCTAACCGCTTTATGTTCTTCGGTAAAAAACAATACAACAACAACAAAAAAAAATTTTTTTGTTATGAACAATAATAATAATTATTATTGGGGTGTGTAAAGTCAGTTTACGCTTTGCAACCATGCGTGGTTTGTTGAAAGCTCAAAATATTTTTAAACCTTCGAGTTACGCTTTGCAACCATTGAAGTTTGTTGAAAGCTTAAGATATGTTTGAATCTTCGAGTTACGCTTTGCAACCAATGGAGTTTGTTGAAAGCTCAAGATATTTTTAAATCTCCGACTTACGCTTTGCAACCATGGGAGTTGTTGAAAGCTTAACATAATCTTTAAATCTCCGAATTACGCTTTTTGAACGGTTCATTAAAGGCTTAACAGTGTATCTGTTCCTCGATTGCTCATTATTGACATTTTGGACAACAAAACATTTGTTTTCGAGGTGAAAGATTTGAAAACTTGGAAAACGTATTGTTGGTTGTTGCTCGCATTATGCTCACACATCGACATTCAAAAAAATGATTCGACGAAATTCTGTTTTGGTTTTTCTTTATTGCAGAAACTCAGGTCGACACCAGCAGCTAGGACCTCTGATGATTCTCTATCTCCATACCAGTAGCTTCGAGGGTTAATTCGAGAACGAATTAAATGTCAGACTGGCCGTGTGAGCACCAACAGGATTTCGGGTTTATTTTTGTATAAAATCGATATTACCAGTTAAGTTCTTAGTTTTGTTATGACTACGATATTTTTGTCTCCACTAGGCAAACAGATTATTTTCGGAGAGAAGAATTCATTCGCTCCTTAACCCCCGTGGCCGACGGAAGTTAATTTGTATTTCGTTGGGAAATAGAGCGTTTTTACTGACGTACGGTACGGTATTTGTTTCATTTATAGCGGTCTCGTATTACATTTATATAAAATAAAAAAATGCGTAGTTTAGACTAGTCATCAAATTTTAAAGTGTTGTGATGTCTTGTACGTGCTTTGTTTAAGGTTTTTTAAAACCTGTACCCGCCTTTGATCAATTGACCATACCAATAAAACTAATTTTTGAACCATAACGGACCATTATGTCTGACCGACAAACACCTTTGAAAAAGGGGCTCAGAAGCTAATCATAATCTTGATGTTGAATATCACCTGCACATTACACTGACTAGTGAGTATTTAGGGTTTTTTTCTTTTCTTTCATTGTATAAACTTAGGTGTATGTTTAAGGAAAAATTCTCTACCCATGTCTCACTTTCAGTTGGGGCACTGAAGATGGCGTATTAGCCGAAAGCGCTTTGCCAGTTATTACTAAATAAACTTGCTCAGAGTACTTCAACTTCTTTCCTTCCTGCTAGTCTATTTTTGTTCATAAAATTGCAGCTCTTTTTTTATGGTTCAAGATTTTCGAAAGAAATAAAAACTTGTCTATTTCGTTTCTCTTTCAATTCATGACTTACATATATTTCTAGAGATGGGCAGGTTTGACATTTTTTTATGCAATTAGGTAGGTATTTTATATTTTCCTCGATATTTTCCATGTAAAAAAAACGTTTTTGATTTATCCAGGATGTCCCCGCTTAGTTAGTGAAGTAGTTTGAGATGTAACACCGATTAAATAAAAAATTGTGTGTAGTCTCGAGAAAATATGCTAAACAGCGGCTTAGCTGGACTGATTTTTTTTTTCAAAAAAATCTTTCAATTTCCATTGAAAAAGGTTCCTCGAAAACTGAATTTCGATACTATGGTTTTTATTTGTTAACTCAGAAACTGTGCGTTGGAGAGAAAAAATTGAAGAGATCTTTATCGTTGAAAATGAGCAATTCGTAAAAATTTATTTCGTGCGAAAAAATCTGGCGTACCCGAGGGCGTACTATTTTTTTTATAATTAAATAATTATAAAGGTCGTTACCAATAGCAAAATAATTGATTTAAATAACTGAATATATTCCCAATCAAAAAATCAAATACAATAATAATGCCGCCTCAAAAGTAACGACTCGACTGCCTTTTCCCTGGATTCCGCGCTATCTCGATCGTCCGATGTTTCGACGGTTGGGGTGACTCACACGTTTTTGTGCCGAGATATTTGTCACCATAACAACTCTTTATGATCGGGGATGTTTGGTTTGTCACAGTCGACCACGCTACCTCTTTTCCGTCCCGGAAACAATTTAGGCTACCTATGGAAAAATACATTAGTAAACTCGCACCAACAATATTTACAATTTGAAGCCTGACAGACACCGACAGTGGTGGCCAGTCACCAACAGCATCCGTCATCCTCAAATCATAAAAAGATACAAAATATTCAAACAAAGATTATCGAACCATAATTCACAGCTACATTTAGCTTTCTGATACTTTATCAGACTTCTCGTTATCCAAGACTTTCTCAGATTCCTCTTTTCCTAAGTCGTTCTCTGACTCAGACTCACTACTCTCAAGAGCAGCTGTGAAGGGCTTCATTTTGTCTGCAGAACAAATACCCTGATATTTCCTTCTTGCCCGTTTTGACCCCGCTAGGTCTTCCACAATGTACCTATCATGGTCTAGTACCTCTTTGACTTGGTAAGGACCACTAAACTTCGGCAAGAGCTTCTTACTCTTACCCTCGTTCAAAACATTCGTCCTCCTTAGGACAACTTGGTCCCCTACGCTATACTGATGAGATTTTCTCCTCTTCGCGTCAAAATAGGCCTTTTGCTTACTCTGCGCCATTTTAATGTTCATAGCGGCTTCCTGTCTAGATTTTTCAAAGTCTCTTTCCACTGAGTCGTCTACTACCGCTACGCTCAAGAATGCATCTCCCATTGCTCTAGGTCTATAGCCAACTAATAATTCATAGGGACTCTTCCCAGTAGAACTATTTTCGGCTGAATTGATACCAAACACAACGGCACTTATAGATGCATCCCACTTCCTCTCATCATCATAGGAAGTTGAAATAGCATGCAACAAAGTTTTATTGTAGCGCTCCACTTGCCCATTAGCTCGTGGTGTCGCTGTTGCATTCAGGACTAATTTAATACTCAAGTCCTTTGCAAAGCTCTTGAAAGTGCTACTAGTAAAACTGGTACCTCTGTCGCAGATAATGCGTTTTGGGGTACCAAATGTGAGAAAAATATTCTCTAAGAAGCTGATTACTGGCCTAGTCTTCGTACTAGAAACAGCTTTGGCGTGTAAAAACTTAGTGAAAGCGTCAACCGCCACTATTAAATGAGTATTCCCTTTGGTACTCTTAACGAATGGTCCCAAATGATCGATGTGAATAGTATCCATTGGAGTCGACACCTTTTCGATCGAGTGTAAAAATCCTTGTTGCTTTCCTACCGGAGCTTTGTTGTAGGCACACGGCAAACAAGCAGCAATGTAACGAGCTATGTACTTCCTCATTCGTGGAAACCAATATTTGCTACTCAGTGCTTTTAGCGTCTTTTCGACAGCGAAATGACCCATATTGTCATGATGGAACATAGTCACAATCCGCCCGCCTGCCTTTGGTATATACCATTTCGGACCATCTGAAGTTCGCCTATACAATTTGTTGTCCTTCAACACATAGTCCTTATGAACTTGCTTTTCGTCGTTGTTAGCCGGTTTCCTAGAAAGTGTCTCTAGCAACTCTTTGCATTGATCGTCGTTATTTTGTGCCGATAATACCCAGTCGTCAGTCGTGATGTCTACTTGAAGGACATTCACTTCTTGCTGCCCAGGTTGACTAACAGTATCTTCTACTGGATTTCGACTCAATGCGTCCACATGAGCCATCTTTGACCCTGCGCGATATTCAACCGTAAAATCAAACTCCTGAGTGATGAGCCACCATCTTCCAATTCTAGGGATTAAATCGCGTTTGGTCATAGCCGTTCTCAAGGCATTGCAATCAGTTATAACCTTGAATGACAGTCCAAGAAGGTAAACTCTAAATCTCTGAAGAGAATTTACCACAGCCAACGCTTCCAGTTCAAAGGAGTGGTACTTCTGCTCTTCTTTTGTCGTCTGTCGACTAAAATATAAGACGGGTTTCAAATTGCTATCATTTTGCCTTTGTAAAAGAATTCCACCAAGTCCGACTTTCGAAGCGTCAGTATGTACCTCTGTTTCTAACTTGGGATCGTATATAGCAAGCAAGGGCCGTTTGATCAAAACTCCTCTAAGTTTTTCAAAAGCAGCCTGCTCCGCTACACCCCATTTAAAGGCAACATCTTTCTTAGTTAGATAGGTTAAAGGGCGAGCAATTTGTGCAAAATCTTTGACATACTTCCGAAAGTAGCTACACAGCCCAATAAACTGACGAACTTGATGTACATTTTTGGGAACAGGAAACTTTTCCACTGCGACAATTTTCGTAGCACCGGGTCGTATGCCGGCAGCACTAATCTCGTGTCCCAAATAGTCTATGTTTTCTTGGAAAAACTTACATTTTGACATGCGTAAAGTGACACCTGCTTCTCTAAAAGTTTTGAAAACATCACCAAGAGCTATTAAGCCAGACGAGACGTTAGGGGAGGGAACTAATATATCATCCAAGTATGCCATTGCCGTGGAGAATCTCATTGAACCCAAAATGTGGTTTATTGTCCTCTGGAATCTGGCTGGAGCACCAACCAACCCAAATGGCATCCTGAGATATTCGTACTGCCCATCTGGAGTCACGAAGGCTGTTTTATCTATTGATTCCTTGGCCATTGGTATTTGATGGTACCCACTTGTCATATCCAAAGTCGTTAAATAATTACATCCCTTCAAAACCTCCGGATGATCATCAACCCTTGGCAGCGGGTAGCCGTCCTTTATTGTTTTTGCGTTGAGGGCACGATAGTCGACACACATTCTAGTTTCACCGTTATTTTTCTTAACTAGGACTATTGGACTCGAATATGGCGAGCTGGATTCCCGTATAATATTGGATTTTCAGATTCGGGACTACATACAACACCTCTTGCCATCACCCTTGCGTGAAACATATTGACTTCCCTGAAAGATTGAGGATTGGGATCTGCGCTCCCTCTGCCGATATCACCGATATCACACACCTTGGAAGAATATATTCCCTGCCAGGCTCAGTACAATTTCGTAAATCGACGAACACGTCACCGTTGTGGTCATCTTTGGACAAAACGCTCACAAATCCAATGTGATTTGATGGAATTTCTGTCGTAACTTTTGTTGTTATACTAATTTTTTTGGTGGAAGTTCATCAAGTTCGAATAGCTTTGAAAATTCACTGTTGAAAAGCCTCACAGTTCCTTTTCGTACTACAGTTACGGCGTCGTTTTTATTCAATACTGATCTGCCAATCAGGACCGGCATTGTTTGCAAATCATCCCGCACAACAAACACTGGTACTTCAGCTTCGAACAAATCTACTCTAAGATAAGTCTTGGCAGTACCCAGAACCTTGCAAACAGCACCTCCATAACCAGTCAGGTGAATATCACTTTCAGTCCAAGTCAGACCAGCTGATCTCGCATTGCTCTCGCGAATCAAAACCTCTTCGCAACCTGAGTCGATAAAACCTCGCAAACTCTGTCCATTAACGTTGCAGGTAACATAATAACCCTGGTTTCCTGATTTGTTAGGCTTGGTTTCGCAAATCAAGGCTTTGTGAAAGTTATTTGGTTTACTTTTGCGGCAGTTGGCGGCCAGATGTCCTAGCTGTTTGCAATATGCACATTGGGCCTTTGGTTCTGGACAATCTTTAAACATGTGGCCGTATTCCCTGCAATTGAAACATCTTGACCTTTTAACTTTCTGTCCAAGATCGGGTTTGTATGGATTTTGCCTAGGATTTTCCACGCGCTGTTCGTGTCTTCTAGGTTGTTCCAGATGTTCTTTAATAGGCACTGATGAACAAGTAGACAGGTATTCCTTGAAAAGTTGTTCGGGAGTAGAATATCTGCCCACCTTCGCTCCAGCTTGTATGGTTTTATCGGGAATGCCATCAATGATCATAGCTACTGCATTTTTACCCGATATTTCACATCGTCGAAGTAGTTGCATTTTATTGAAATAATACCCCGTCCATGATTCATCTCGCAACTTTTTGCGTTCAATCAGGTTCCTAATGGCAGTAGGAAAATCGTGATGGTCGGGAAAAGCCTGGATGAGCAGACTCTTCCACTCACTCCAGGTATGCCTATAATCATTCAAACCGTTGTACCAAGTTTTTGCCAAGCCCTCTAGCCTGGTCTGCATATGGAAAATTTTCAAGTTGTCGTCCCAGTTGTTTATTTGACCCAGTTGATCAATTTTATCCAACCATTTAATGCAACTTATTTGTGACTCATCACTTGGGTTGAATTCCGGAATACAGTTTGGGTTGACAGTAACCTTGTTGCGATTATTGCCACTAGAATTATCCAATAATTGATTCACTAGATCCTCCAGATGTCTAATTCGCCTCTGCGAATCATCTTCCTCAACAACTGAACTACTACTTTTTGACGTAACGTTTACATCTGTAGCCTGTTCAATTTTATCGAGGTCTGGCTGTTTTCCACGCTGAGTATTAGTAGTGACATGCTCTACAGGTTTATTACTTTCCAAAGTAGGTGTGAGACTTCGCGAATTTTGTACATGTACGACAACCCTTTCAACAATAGGCCGTTTTTGTGCGTTTCTACCCAAATTAATGTCTTTCGTACTCACGGTTTTTCTATATTTCCTGCTTTTTCTCTTATATCGTCCTATATTATCCTCACTCGAAGACGAGGAACTTGACGATGAATCACTCGAAGTACTTCTTTCTCTTTTATTTCTCCCCATTTTCAGTTATCGGCGAAACCAACAAAAACTTATGATAACTTCAACAAACAAAACAATTCAACCAAATAAAGAACAATAACTTATGACCAGTCTATTCGTAAGGAGTTTGAACAATCCTACCGCTGCACTATAAAGGTCGTTACCAATAGCAAAATAATTGATTTAAATAACTGAATATATTCCCAATCAAAAAATCAAATACAATAATAATGCCGCCTCAAAAGTAACGACTCGACTGCCTTTTCCCTGGATTCCGCGCTATCTCGATCGTCCGATGTTTCGACGGTTGGGGTGACTCACACGTTTTTGTGCCGAGATATTTGTCACCATAACAACTCTTTATGATCGGGGATGTTTGGTTTGTCACATAATATTTAATAACAGTTTTTCCAAGTTTGGCCCTGGATAAGTTAAATCTGCTCCAATGGCTCAAGGAGTTTCAGGAAAAATTCGTATTTTTTTGAACTTCAGCATCGTTTATTTTGGAAACGATGTTCTTTCGGTCATCATAGCTGCAGTGGCGGCTCGCGGTGTTGTAAGTAGGTGAAGCAGACTGATGTGAAAAAAGCGCCGCAGGCGAAAAATTGACAGGGCGCATCCACCATTTTATTATACACTATTCAGTTATCGGCTCGCGGCTTTCAAAACAGGTTGAGCAGAATTTCCCTCTCCAAACCGAAAAACGAGAGAGAGAATTTACCGAGATCGGCAAATCCAGTTTTGTTCCACACTCCACCACGAACGCGAATCATTAGACAAGGAACGCAGAAAACTTTATTTAAGTAATAGCTTCCAAACAACCCCGCAAATTCGGAATACCTACCACCATTTTTTAAATTTTCGGTGGTAAACTCTTTCGTACTGTTTTACCAGTTTACCACTTTATTAATGTTCAACAGTTGGGAGGGTTTTTCACAACTTAAAAACTCTCGTTTATCGTGGTCAGTCCACTTTCTAATCGGGGTTTCCAATAAAACACACACGCGGAGTCATATACAGGAAACATTGCGGAAATTTCAACCACACCGCACGGCGCACAGCACACCCAACATGCATGATGTAGAATACACGTAAAATCACCTTCTATGGTACTATCACTTGAAAGGCGGGAGATACCTAAACCGAAAAATCGGGTGGGTTGGCATCATTTGAAATAATACATATTTCTTAAATAGTACACGGCTCTAGTTCTATAACCTAAAAAATTCCGGACTGTTACAGTCTCGAAAATACCATTCGTTACGAAATTTCCGCGTGAACACTCTGTTTTTGGATTTAGAAGTTTTTGTCACATTAAGTTCCGGCGACGGTCTATTCGAATTTAAAAATCCTTTTTATCGTCATTTGTCCATCTCGAAAATGGCTTTTCGAGCATGACTTATACCGGATCATATACGGGAAACATGACAAAAAACGAAACCGACTTCCGATTTTATTTGCAAAACCGCTTGCCTGAACTAAACGTCAGAAAACGCGCGAAAACGCGAGACGCGCACTGAATTTCCGCTTCAAAATAATATTTATTTGCGGCAAATCGATAGAGCAAACGTGACGTTTCCATGGTAACCGATGGATGTTATGAAGCTGCCGCGCTGAATTTTGAACTGCGCGTCTTAGTGTCTTAGGAAAACTACCTTAGTGCCATGACATACTAGGCGAAAAAGGCAGAATTTTGCGATTTTCTGCCAAGTTATTCTATTAAAACGTATACATAAAAATCGGAAAAATGCTAAATTCTGCGACTTATCGCCTAGTTTGTCATGGTACTTACTGAAAGCTCGGTATTCAATTCATATTTGCAGGCAGCAGCTGATGTCATTAAACGTTGATGGTCGGACGCATGTTATACAGTTTTCGCAAGGACCTACTATCGGACAACCTGATACTTTATTGTTCTCTCTTTTCAGCCGCCAAATAAAACAAAGATAGCTAGCTGATAAACAAGTAGTAGTTTAGTGGATTACATGGTTAACCATAACTGTGCTTTTTGACATTCGGCGACCAGAAGCGGAATTAAAATCAGTAAAAATATTTTAATCGAATATTATTATATTAAGAAATTCGTGCTAAAGATAATAATTCAAGGTGAAGCGGCGCTTCACTTGCATGCGTCATGCCGCGAGCCGCCACTGCATAGCTGTCAAATCTCGAATTACTTCTTCATGCTTTCTTAATAATATACTCTAGAAGTTTCTCGAAAAGTTTCAACCAGTTGAGCGGGGACAGCATTGTATAATGTGTCCCTGCATGGACCTTATAAGTTCTAGTTCGGAATTGAGGTATCGGAAAATCGGAATAATTTTCAACAATAAGCAAAACTTTTTATAACAAATTATCAGCTTTGATCTTGGATCGGTTACGAATACGATCAGAACTTATTCGCATGCATAGTTGATAAAGTATCACGATAGTTTGCTCGACATTTTGATAATCTGCGCATGCGAATTAGTTCTGAAATGGTTCGAAACCGACCCGCGAACACAGCTATTTTTACCGTTTCAAAGTAAATGAGTAGAGACCGAGGTACAGACACAAACCAATCTATCTATACTGAAGAACTTGTCCTGGTGGTGGGGGTAGGGAAAATCTTATATTGATGAAAAATTAAGTAATCTTGGTCACATCAACTTGAAACTTGAAACTTCATATAAATAATTTCAAAAGAAATTGATCAAACACATGTTTCGTTATTTTGCGAAATTCATCCCGTAAGGGGGTCAAAGTCGGGCTCAAGGGAGATGGGGTGGAAAACAACAACAAGGGCACATTATCATAGGAAATACATAGGAAGATGTGTCCTTGTTGCACCAAAGGTGCGATTTTTTGACCTCGTATTTCAGAACAAGTTCGAGGGCAAGGTGAAATAACGTATTTTTGTCACATCCTTATTGGGGTAGAAGGGGTGAGGGTGTGGAAAATCATAAATCAATAAAAAAATTGTATTTCTGGTCACATTGACTTCAAACTTCATATTAATAATCTTGCATGAAATCAACGAAAAACGTGTTCCGTCGATGGGGTGGGGGTGTGAAAGATCATAAATCAATGAAAAAAATGTATTTCTGGTCACATCGACTTGAAACGGATCTGGATAAAATGATCTTGGAAAAAATTAATAAAACACGTGCTTCGTCGTTTCCCAAGTTTATTACTGGAGCTTTCAACGCTCGTTTCAACGTTATTCGATAACATTCAAACAATTACGGGCGAAGCCGTGACGGGTACTGCTAGTTCGCTAGTTCTGACTAAATTTTTCGCTCGATTCCTCGTTATGTACTCGTAGGACAAAATGGCTGCTCCTTTTCAGCTTAAAGCGCGAATGTACTGCGCATCACGATATACATTGTACGGTATGCGGATGTGCATATGTGATGTCACGATGGAGTAAATACTTAGCTCAAAATCCAACAAAATCAACTCTAAAATATCATAAACACTCAAAAATCACAAAAAATAGCGATACATATCAAATGTCAAAAACTTACAACTCTAGCATTGGTTAAAATTGCAGAGAAAGAAGTTCGCTTTTCTTTTATCTGCTGCGCGAAACGTGTAAATTTGAGACGACAAGACATGTAATGCAAGTAATTCAGAGTAATGCATTGTAATTCGGTGTAATTCACGTAATACAGAGTAATTCGGTGTAATTCAAAGTAATTCACGTAATACAGAGTAATTCAGCGTAATGCAAAGTAATACAGCGTAATGCAGGGAATTAAGTTCAAGATTTGAGATAGTTTATAAAAAAAACATGTATTGAACAAAATACAATATTAAATGTTTCTTACAAACTCGAATTAAACGGTAAAAGTTAGGATGAGATATTACTACGTATACGGTGACGAATATAATACTGGCTAGCCTAGGTCTGGGACAGGTTATTTATAGTACCACTAATCTAAACATTTATCCTAATGGGTTCTTAGGGCACCCGGGGGGTGACACTGAACAGATGGCCTATATTGACAATGTAATTTCTCCCTCACTAAGCTTGAGCAAATATTGGAGATGTTTGCGGAAGTGATTCTTTTTCCTTAAGTTCTATATTTGTTAGTTGCTTAATATTAGTTTTCTTACATTTATTGTGGTAGTACAAAATGGTGATTACCGAGGGGTAGTTCGCTCTGGAATTTGGTGTACAGACCAGTGGAATTTTTTGGAATTATCTGGCATTTTCTGGAATTTTCTGGAATTTTTGGAATTTTATGGAATTTTATGGAATTTTATGGAATTTTATGGAATTTAGTGGAATTTAGTGGAATTTTCTGGAATTTACTGGAATTTAAAGGAATTGAAAATTGAATAACGTGGAATTATTGATGAATTTTTGAAAATGCCAATAAACACAATCGATCAATTTTTTAAATAACTTCTTAAATTTTTGACCAGTAATATACTATCAATTAAATTTGAAATCAACTGATCAATATGAAGGTCGGCACATTCAAATCTCCTTTTTATTTTAAATTTTTGCATATTAATGGTATGCAATTTAATTTTGAAAAAGGTCTTTATTTAATCCGCAGTTAAAAAGTATTTTTTCCAAAAAATTACACCAACTTTATGTTAAACAGTTCAAACCAAATAATATAACATGTTGTTTAAACCGAACTCGAAACCGACGAATCTTTGAAAAAAATAATCTTATTTAAAGGCCCAGGCTAAATGTTTACAATCGTACAACCCAGAGTTTCGTCAAACCTGGAATTGGCAAACTTCAATAAATCAAATGGAAAATTCTTGCCACCCTGAGAAATATGGCCACTATTGCAGATACTATATTTGAGAAATCATTCGAATCATCTATTCCCAAATATAGTACAGCCTTGAAAGAAGTGAATATTTAAGGGGCTAATTTGCCTACAGAAGAGGTTTGTAGTGTTAAGTGTTATTGATAAAAGTGAACCTTATTCAATCGACAACTCAAATTTAGAGCAAGCCTCGGAACAAGCTCCAAGCAAAAATTGTGATACTACCTTTGATAAGACTTGTGATATTATTAGATGCGGTCTAACTCTTGAAGACGGCAATAAATCTTTAGATGATAAAGCTACAAACGAGCCTTCAATGTATGCTAATGATGGACTGATGTGTGGCATCAAACAAAATATAATAAGTTATACAAAAAATAAAGAATTTGTAGGTACCAAATCTAAGACAAAATGGTCGTCAATAAAATATGATAGAACTGGATACTATCCTATATTGCACAAGATCTCAGCAATGATTGAAAAAAATCCAGACACGAGTAGCCAATTCAATAAAACTGTGAAATTATATATTCAAAATGAGAAAGAGCCAGCTATTTCTTTTTTAGAAACTTTAATTAAATGTTCAAGTGAAAATCAAGGTCCATGCCAAAAAAATATCTTTGAGGATAGCTTTAAAAAGTTTTCGGTATATCTTTTTTATTGTGGAGGGAGATTACTTTATAAAACCCTTCAAGCGAATCTTAAAAACGTATTACCGTCTATAAGTACTCTATATAGGTATACAGCGTCTAGCAAAACCAGTGTTGATGAGGGTTTTTTCAATTTATCAGGCCTTAACACATTTTTGGAACACAGAAAACTAGAAAAAATTGTTTGGTTATCAGAGGACTCTACCCGAATTACTGGCAAAATTGAATACGATGTAAACACAAACAAAATAGTAGGTTTTACTATGCCTCTGGTAAATGGTTTTCCAAAACGAGATGCATTCTTGGCCAAAAGTGCCAAAGATATAGAAGGATATTTTCAAAATTCCACACGGGCTGATTATGCTCACGTAATAATGGCCCAACCTCTGGACAACAATTTTATTCTCCTTCGTTTTGTGTATCTGTATTTGGGACAGATAATAAGTTTACTCATGAAGATGTTATTCAAAGATGGCAACAAACTATAGTTGAAGCATCATGTTATGGTATAAGAATTCTTGGGTTTTCATCAGTTGGTGACTCTCGCCTCTTGAAGGCTATGAAAACTCAAGCAGGGTTTATTGACAATTCTGAGACATGGTGTCACCTTGATTTTTCTAAAACAGATCTGTGCTTTATGCAAGATGCAATACATATTCTGACTAGATTAAGGACAAGATTTCTAAAACCAAATGTTATTCTGCCCATGGGAACTTACCAAGCAAGCGTAGTTCATCTCAAAAATCTCATTGAATTAAAATCAAAGTATAAGCACCTGCTTACAAGAAAAGACATAAGTGGAGAAGACAAGATGAATTTTGCCAGTGCTAAAAAAATGTGCGATGAAAAAGTTATAAATCTTTTGGCACAAATGGAATCTACTAATGCCACTTTAATGTATATGAAAATAATGAATTTTCTGATTGATTCACTTATAGAAACAAAGGATCCTTTGAATGGTAGAATATACAAAATTTGGTATTGCATATTTTTTCTTCGACTTTGGCGAAGATGGATAAAAGATCATCAGACTTATACTCTTCAAGAGAATTTCATAACTTTGAATGCTTACACCTGCATAGAACTCAACGGTCATATGTTAGTTAAACCAAAGTTTACCTATACTATAAGTTAAATCACTCGACAAACATTCCAGTTCTACCTACCCCTTACGTCGACCCGCAGTCAGACGGTTTGCCTGTTGCCAGGGAATTTCAACTATTTCGAGCCGCCTTTGATTCCTTAAATTGAAAGGTTCCGCGTGGAGTGATCCAAAACGAGGACTCTTTGAGGCATAGTGAGTTTTATCCCTGGCTATTGAATAGTCAACCTTGTGAGGCTCTTTTCAGGTATGCCCGATCATTGACCACGACGCAAGCAACAGTTGTAAATTTTAGTATGAAGCAATTCATATCACGAATCGATCGAATTCAATATATCAACACAATAATGCATGACCTTAAAAACTCTTTCATTTTTCCACGAGAAAATGAAAAACTCGCGAAAAAACCTAATTTTATCAACCCGGCTGAAATAGAGTCCATAGACATTGAGCAAATTATCAAAACAAGTCGAGAAAATGCTTGTACGGACGCCAAAAATCTTGGTATGTTGGTGGATGTAAACACTACAAATGTTCTAGACATAAAATTGGATATCCTGGAACAGTTTCTTAATAATGCTATTATCAACCAACAAATTTCATGTGAAGATAGCGATATTGGCGAATATAATGGTACTGAGACTACTGAAGAACAAGCTCTTATAACAAGCTTTTTGGAAAATGATGCAGTGCTCAGAAATACCGTCGATAAAGATGTAGACTTGAAGGATTATTCTGAGAGAAATATAGAGGTTACAGAAACAAGCCCATATTTAAAAATATTCTACAATGGTGTCTCTAGGGTCATTAAAAAATCTTCATTTTGCTGGCTCCTTGAAGAGGGGAACGGAAGAGTTAGTAATGACCGCCTTAAGAGGTTTTTTGTTTCAAGCTGTAGCAAAGCGAAAAAAACGTCGGGAAATAGAACGAAAAAAGTAAAAAGACCTGCAAAAACCCAGCAGAATAAAAGAGAATCCATTTTTACGGATTCTTCTGGATCGGAAAGTAGTGTAGATGTAGAAAATATTCAGTTAAACGACAGTCCAGATACGAAAAGCTTCTCTTCAGATGATAAGGAGAAAATCGAGAAACCAGAATTTAAAACAAGTTTTATTTCACCTGGAAAGTACTACTGTGTAATGTATGATGTACGTTGGTATGTTGGACTCATAATAAAAGAAATAAATGAATCGAAAGTTCGGATGAAATTTTTCAAAGAAGAATCAGATTCCTATATTTGGCCAGAAAAGGAGGATATCGCTAATGTGGATAAAACATTTTTATTTTTTGGTCCGTTAAGCTTTGTTGGAGAAACCCCGTTTTTTATCAGGCGATCAGAAAAACTGAAAATTAATAAGGAATATTTAAAAATTAAAGACAAATAACTCAATTCGACAAACTAGCTTCATTCTTCTACAGTTGCTGACAGATAATTTCGGACGGTATGTTATTTGATCAACCCATCTTTCTCATATTTTGGTCAATCCGGTTTTAATACCTGTGCAAGGTTAGACACTTATACTTGTTATACTTTTTATAAGCAAATAAACACCCAAACAATTACAGGTATTGAAGGTTAGAAATGTCATGTTTACAATAGCGAAAATATGCTGTCCGGATTTATTTGTCGTCAACTGTACATGCGTTACCTACAACATTGTCATAAACAGATTATAATAATTTAGTGACATTATTTACATAACAACTGTATTCAATGTACTTTTGATTAATTTTTCTTAAGAATTTTGTTATGTTTTTTTTGTTTGTTCTTTGAGGATGTTGCAAATTCGAGGGATGGAAAACAGTAATACAGGATAAAATTGGGCAAGAATTTTGATGCCAACAATATTCCGTTTGGAAAATTCAAACATTTATATCGTTCCGGTGTACCGGAGCAGCCGATTGGTAGATGGTAAAAGTGGCTTCGATAATGTGATATATCAGAATACCAAGATTTTATTTTTTACAGAATAATTCCGGAAAAGCTTTAAAATTGTGAATTTTTAAAACGGGATCATCGGAATGTGCAACTTTGCTTCAATTTTACCGACCCTGTTATGGTTTCCGAGATCCACACGTCCGTGTCGAATTTGTAATAACCTTTATATAGAGATATTTTTATATACTATGTACCTAATAAAGAATATTTGTTAAGTTTTTGATATGTGCAAAGTCTGCCAAGAATTTATTTTTTTATTTTTTACCAAAGAATCATTTAGTTTTATGTTTTTTTTCCAAAAATGTATTAGACTGTTTTTATTTGAAATAAAATAAATATCTATCCAAAATACTGAAATAAACTGTTCATTTGTTAATTTTGAAATGAATCATGAAATACCTACCTATTATATTGAAAAACATATCTCGATTATCTTTGTTTTATAGAAAAAAACACACCTTCTCTAATTATCAATTGATCATCACAGGTTTTTTGTGTGATATTTACACTCTGGTAAAAATTATTTCCTTAAAAAAAATTATAGTCATTAATGTACATAATTATCGAGGGCGTCATATCAGAAGCGCGTAAGCGCCACCATGCCCGTTTTTCGTATTTTTGGGCGTATAAGTTCTTTGAAGCAATCTCCGTGATATATCAAAAGGGCCTATCGTTTCACGATATTTTACACCGTATTTTCGATAGTTCAACATTGGCGTATCAACCATTTTTACAAAACGGTACTATTTTTTTAAACGTTTTCAACGTCTCCTATAAAGTTTACTTTTTGGTTTATACGCCCTTCTGATATGACGCCCTTGATATATCATTGTTATATAAAAGAAAAAAATGACAAAACCTCACAGGTTTGGAAAGAAGTATGAGACTTGCTTATACAGCTATCAAAAGTACAAACAAGAATTATACAAGTTTTCTACTGCGAAAATATACGCGAAAGCACACGCAGGAATATAAAAAAATACTTGGAAATAGCTGCAATTATAAGGAATTTTTGAAACTGTTTTGGAATTTTCTGGAATTTTTTGGAATTTTGTGGAATTTTCTGGAATTTTTTGGAATTAAATTGAATTAAATGGAATTAAATGGAATGAAATGGAATTAAATGGAATTAATGGAATTAAATGGAATTAAATGGAATTTTCTGGAATTAAAATTCCATTAGGTGTACAGATTCGGGCAGCGGTTTACCCCTCGGTGATTACAGATGCTGAAATGATGATAATGATTATGATTATAACAATAAAAATGAAGGAGCTGTTTTTCTCCACAGGAGTAAGGTGTTTTAGGTCTTGAATTTTAAAGGCTTCTACGTTGCTGAGTACTTGTTTGATTTGGTCGTGATCTACAGTTTCTATTTCTAAAGGTTTTATATTGGTAGGTCTTATCAGACTTGTTTTCAAGCTAGGTAAATTCAAATTTAAGTTAAGGTTACTGTTACTCTTAGGGCTAATTACCATGTTTCCTATAATTAGTTTACAGTCCTTATTGTCTATGGTTACGGGTTCAATAATAATCTCAAACGACGTAGTTTTCTTACATTGAAAACTAATTGAAGTTGCGTTTGTAGGAATCATTAAGGTTTGTCCATCAGGGAGTCTAGTTATAGTGGGTTTCTCATATTCTATAGGTATGGATTCACAATTCTTTGGCATGTTCCTAGTGAGTTCGTATAGACAGGGTTCATCTTGTTTAAGTTCATTGAGTGAGCACAGGTAGATTTTTTCAACCTTTTTACAATTTCGTTTCAGGTTAAAATATGCGGATGCTGAGAGTAAATTGTAGGGGTACTTGAGGTTGATAATTTGGTTTTGTTTGGGTGTGGGAAATATTTTATACAATAAATAGGGTTGGGGTGAGATTACTGGTGTTTTAATGGTGAAGATAATTAAATCCTTTTCTACTAGAACTTCTGTATACATCGTTTCGTAGTAGTTGTTGGTGTTGTCAAAAGGGATCTTGTTTTCGTTAGGTATTTGGTCTAGGATTAGTTCGAGTTCATTAGTTTTCAGAATGGCAAAATGCATGATATTAGCTTGAGCAAAGTTGATGGCAATTTGAATGTGGTCAATCAAGTCTTTCAATCTTCTGCAATGAAGGATAATGTCATCTAAGGTGATACTGTTGGCCACTGTATTAGTGTATGGGTGAATGTCTCCAGCCATAAGACTGTTCAAAGTATGTTTGATGAGGTCTTGATTTTTGGAAACTCTTGCTATCTCATTATGAAAAGATTCGGTGACTTGTTTCAGAAGGGTATTTTGTTTTTTGATATTATTGTTGTTTATTTCTTGGTTTTCACTGAAAGTTTTTATGTAAGAGTCGTATTCTATTCTGTCATTATTATCCATTGTGCCGAATAAGTATCTTTGGAGGGATCCTGCAAGATTGATTAGTCCTCTCTTGACTCTATTGTGATAGGTTATTTTGTGCAGTTCTCCTACTATTTCGTTAATCAGAGTTTTTACATTATTTGTTTTCAGTTTTAATAAAGAACCTAAATGGTGATAGTTGAATTTGGGTGGAGGATCTATGAATTCGATTTTGTTGAATGTGTCGTTAAGTTGGTTTATACTAATTTTAATTAAGGTCAAGTTAATATGATAATGAGCCGTATTGTAGTTGTCTATAATATATGCATTTCCTAAATTAATTGGTAATAACATATGATTTATTGGTCTAATCTCATAAGGGTCAAGCTGGGATGAGGCAGCTATTCCTATACAGAGAATGACGATGATCCAGGTTGTGGTTGACATCTGGAACGAGAGTGTCTTTTGAGGTTGTTTCTATTAACCTTTCTGTTGTCTATGTTTGTTAATCTATAGCGAGGTGCCGTTTTTTCTCTTATGTTAGTTTTTATGTATTGATCTCCGCTTACTTCAATATCTGGTTCTCTATTTTTGTTAATTTTTGTTAACGTGTTTTCTTGTTTTTGAATGAGGGTTTTATTGATATCGGGAATAACTAGGTTGAAGAATTCGTTCAGGTCATTTATGTAGTCTGTTTGTAGTTCACGAGAATTGGTTTCGATGGGTATTTTGTAGTTTAAATCGCCTTTGATGATTTGGAAAGGGGTATATTCGTGGGTGGAATGTGTGCTATTGTTATAATTTAAAATTGCTAATGTTACTAGTTCATCGATAGATTTGTTAGGTATCTCCTGTTTCAGGGCGGTTACACTTTCTCTTAGGGTGGAATGTAATCTTTCGATTTGGGATGTGGAATTGGGATTGTTGGGTGTGGAGAAGTGGTGTTCTATTCGGTGGAGTTTGCAAAGGTCTTGAACAATGAGGTTTTTAAAATGTGTTCCATTGTCGGATGTTATTCTCTTCGGTATTCCGTGTTGGCTAAAGTATGAAATTAAAGCGTTGGCAGTGTCAATAGCGTTTTCGCTATTCACCCTAATGGCTTGGGCAAATTTTGAAAAACTGTCAATTATTGTTAGGAATTTGGTTCCTTTGAGTGAGTATAGATCTATATATATATATGCTCGAAGGGTTTACTTCCTATAGGGGTTGGTTTAAAGACTAGTTTATAAGGTTTTCTTTCGTATTTAGAGGTATTACAGATGTGACATGTCTTTATGTAGTCTTTTACGTCTTGTTCAATGTTAGGCCAATAAAAATTCTTTTTCAAGGAGGAGATATTTTCTGTCATACCTCGGTGACTAGTTTTGGTTTCGTGATATAGTTTAATCTTTTCCAATTGCGTATCTTTGTCGATTATGTCTTCTACGTAAGTTTCACAAAGTTGAATTTTGAATGAATGGGAGTTGAAATTGTTTCTGAATATTTCTAAAATTTTATGTTTTAAGCTTTCGTTCTGGATATAAAGTCCATATGTACCTTTGGGTATGTATTCTTTTATGATTTGTAAAATGGTATTGTCAGGGGCATTGAGTGGTAGGTGAAATATTTGTCTTGTTTTATTAGGGAATGGTTTTTCGTGGTTACGTGTGAATGGTGTTTTTGAGTTATCTGTTACTTTCCTTAGTCTGAAAATTATTTGATTTGAAAAGAGATTCAGGTGTTTGTTGGTTAAAGGTATACCTAAAATGGGGTCTTCGTGGGATGTATGTGCCGTATTATTGTCAGTGTCTTCTAGTTGTTCTTGAGAGATTGCAGGTTTAATTAGGATATCGGATATTATGTTGATTTTTTGTTGAGTTGGTCTTGGTGGATTTCTATGGTCGGTTATTTTTATTTGTTTGCCTATACTGGGGACAAAGTTGTTTTTTTTTTAATTCTTTTCGCATTTCTTTGATTTTCTGTTAATGATAAGTCTTCGAGGAATGCGTCGAGCATGTCGAGGTGTTCTAGATCAGTATTAAGCAGGGTTGGGGAATCGAGGTTATTGTCAAAGTTAATTAATGATGACGTATCTTGTGTTTCTTTGGTTTGTTCTAACTCGTGGGTGTTTAGTTGGAGAGGGGGCCTAGAAAGTGCGTCAGCATTAGCATTGAGCTTACCCTTTTTGTATACGATTTCGTAATCGTATTCTTCTAATTTTAATCTCCATCTGACGAGTTTGGAATTGGGCTCTTTTAGGGAGAATAACCATTGAAGGGGTTTATGGTCAGAAACTATAGTGAACTTTCGTCCGAATAAGTAGGGTCTGAAGTATTTTACGGCCCATATAATGGCAAGGGTCTCTTTTTCTATAGTTGAATAATTACATTCAGCTGGGTTAAGTGTTCGGCTTGCGAAAGCAACAGGGAGGTCGCTGTTTATCTTTCCTTGTGATAGGACGGCGCCAATGGCATAATTGGATGCATCTGTGGTTAAGATGAAAGGTCTGGAGAAATCGGGGTGTTGAAGTATTGGGTCGTTTATAAGGATGTTCTTTGACGTCTCGAATGCTTTGACAAATTCCATATCATGTCTTACGCTTTTGTTTTTCTTTAAGCAGTTAGTTAATGGTTTGGTTATTTTAGAAAAATGTTTGATAAATTTTCGATAATAACCTATGAGTCCAAGAAATGATTTAATTTCCCTTTGATAAGTGTGTTTTGGGTATCGGAAATTTTTTTATGGCGTCAATTTTTTTGGGTTAGGTTTTATACCATCCGGAGTTACTATGTGACCAAGAAATTCTACTGTTTTTTGTAGGAATTCTGACTTATCTAATTGAATTTTTAGGTTGTACTGTTGGAGTCTTTGAAAAATCTGTCTCAGGTTATCCATGTGTTCTTGTAATGAAGAAGCAAAAATGATGATATCATCCATGTAAACGAGACATATTTTATTTTGAAGTCCCTGTAGGACAGAATCCATTGCACGTTGAAATGTAGCAGGGGCGTTTTTCAAACCGAAGGGCATTCGCAAGAATTCGTAATGTCCGTTTTCGACATTGAAGGCTGTTTTGTTTATGGAGTTCGGATGCATTTCGATTTGATGAAATCCTGAGGCTAAATCTAGAGTGCTGAAATATGTGGCTCGTCCTAATTTATCTAAGATGTCTGAGATGTTAGGTAAGTAAGTAAGTTCTGTCCTCGATGGTCTTTTTGTTGACTTCGCGATAGTCTATGACGAGTCTCCATTTTTGTTTTCCGGATGCGTCCATTTTTTTGGGAACGATCCAGATGGGTGATGACCAAGGTGAATTTGAAGGTCTTATTATATTTTCTTCTAACATTTTTGAAATTTGATGACGGACCTCTTCTTTATGTATATGGGGAAATCTATATGACTTTTTATGAACGAAGATCTCGTCGCACGTTTTAATTTCGTGTTCGACTTGATTAGTGAATGTTAATGAATCTTTTTCGCGATGTAGAATACTAGGGAATTGTCGAAGGAGGGTCTTGATGGCTTTTTGCTCTTCGCTATTCATATGATCGGATCGGATAAGTTCAAAAGGGTCGTCAGTATTGTGATTGTGGTTGAGGTTTGTTGGAAATGGATTTTCTACTATTTGTTCGATGTTAAATAATTCAAAGTCGTTTTCGGTGAAAGTTTCTAATAAGTGTGTCAGGTCATTGTTGTGATATTCAAAGCTAATAATTTTGTTGGTGATGTTTCTGATTTCTAGAGTAATTTGGTCGTTTATAGGTTTTACTAATGTTGCTGGAATTTCGATTTTTTTATTATTGAAGTATGGCATTATATAATCTTGTTGAGGTAAATCTACAGATAAGTTGGCTTTGATTATAGAATTGGCTGGTATTTCAATTGTTTGGGTATTGAAATCTTCGCGAAAGTAAAGGGGAATTTGATGGTTCGGGCTTTCTAATTTGTGTTGAGCTAAGTTTATGTTAAGTTTGGAATTTTGTAAAGCTTTTATGCCTATGATTCCATCAAAATATTCGTGGAAGTTGTAACAAAGGAATTCTATGGGTGTGTCGATATTGTATTCACTTAGTAAGGGTACTTTAATTTTGCCAAAAGATTTTCTTTTTCCCATACAGGTTGTTATTGTATTGTGATGATTTTTTATTAGATTTGGAAAATATTTTTCTGCTATGGAGGGACGAATAAGTGATGCATGGGAGCCTGTGTCGATTAAAAGTTTGCACGGGGGGTTTTTTATGGAAATGAAGGGTAACTGGTTGACTTGTTGTGTATTTAGTTCGAGGGCAGAGATTTTTCCGAGGCTACTATGGGAAAATTTTCGTCTGAACTGTTATCCTCTGAAATTGGGATGTCTTCGTAGGTCTGTTGAGTTACAGAGTTGTAGTACTCAATGTATTCCTCTGGAGTTAACAGACATGATTCCTCAGGTTCTAAATTCGGTTCAAAGTATCCTTGTTCGGAAGGATATTCTAAGTGGGTTAACTCCTTGGCTACGAAATTTCGTGGGCCAGTACTTTGAAAAAAGTTGTTGACCCTGTGGGGAACTGTTTGTGTTTGTTTTGGAATGATTGATACTCCAGACATGGGGGTTTCTCTTTTGAGTCGGAGGTTTGGGTTATTGGGATTTGGTTTCCATACATCTTTCACGGGAGTTCTGTTTGTGCCAAATACTTGAGATGCCCGGGGGAAATATGTTTGAACGGGTCTTGATTGAATATTAACTGGCTGAGATGGGAACGAGCTGGTGGTTTGAAAGGCAGTGAGATTTTGTTGATTGTCCTGAGGTTTAACAAAATGTGGTAGAAATGTATTTCGTGTGGTAGTGTGTCTGTGTGGGGCTAGGGGTTGGTTTTTTATTCTGCCAATCATTCTTGCTGTATTTTCAGCATCTTGATAGCGATGCATAAGAATTTCTACTTCGGTTAGGGTTTTTACATTAGTTGTTAGGATCATGGAGCGTAATTCAGGTGGACAGTTGGCTTGAAAGTTAGCAACAGCTTGACTTTCTGTTAGGTCATTTAACAATTTGATTGAATTAGCGTCGCTGTATTCTTGTTGTGTCTTGGAAAAAAATCGGAAAGTTAAAGCTCTAAGTTTAAGTAGATACTCGCTGGTTGATTCGTTTCGTTCTTTAGTAAGGTAGTTCAATTGCTGTGATGAGATGTTTCTGGATAATGGGTCACCGAATTTTAACCTAAGAGTAGCTTTAATTTCTGGCCAAAGTTTGAGGTCTGGTCGTGACATAATAAAATTGCCAGCATCTTGGATAAGTTTGGTTTTGATTACAACGAGACAATAATTCTTTTGTGTTTGGTCAAGTGTACTTTCATAATAGTCTTTATGAAAATCGTCAATGATACTGATGAAGTATTCTAGGTGTTCAGGGTTGCCAGTAAAGTTGGGTAAATGTGAAGCCATTGACCTGAGATTGTCTGAAGGCATGTTTGAAATGATTTCTTGTAAGTTAGTGGATAGTTCAGTAACGTCAAAAGACATAAAAAAGGATTAAAATATCAAAAGCACCAGTTTACAAAAATATTAGGAAAAGGAAAACTTACTCTCAGGCAAATATTTTCACTTGTTCACTTAACACTTGCACTGGTTCACTCTTGACTGGTTGCTTGCAGGAGTTCTGAAGAGCAACACTGTTGTTCCAACGGCTGGACTGCGTACTTGGAATAGTGAGCTGGTTTCACGCTTGTTGTTTCCAGGGGATTCTGAAGAGCAACGTCGTTCCAATAGCTGGACTGCGTGAGTTCTTTGAAAAATTCAGGAATTCGGTTTCAATGGTAGAAACCAAAGAGGTGCTTCGTGGGTGGTCCCAAGAATCTTGGTTCTTCTAGGATTTGTCTTCCAAATGGCACTTCTAACCGAATCCTACCGACTGCGCCAATTAAGTTCAAGATTCGAGATAGTTTATAAAAAAAACATTTATTGAACAAATTACAATATTAAATGTTTCTTACAAACTCGAATTAAACGGTAAAAGTTAGGATGAGATATTACTACGTACGGTGACGAATATAATACTGGCTAGCCTAGGTCTGGGACAGGTTATTTATAGTACCACTAATCTAAACATTTGACACTGAACAGATGGCCTATATTGACAATGTAATTAGGGTAATTCCGCGTAATTCAGACTAATTTGTACCTGTACTGCAGTTAGTGGACGACCCCTCGGTTTTTATTAAATGTAGAGCTTGACAAACTGCATTTTTGTAGCAAAAATGACCTCGTGCATACAAAATACAAGCCTACAATGCCAGTTCTTAGCAGCAACATTTTTATAAACCACATAAGCGATTTTTCTAGAAAAAGATCGGAACACGTTCATGGATTCGGCATCACTCAAAGTTTTATCAAAAAATATCAAGTAATAACGATTTTGTGAAATTTCAGTTTTCTCAACCTTATCTTTAAACTAGAATTAAAGATAAGGATTTTTATTAGTATATCCAAAAATTGAATTTCATCAGTTTGTTCTTTTTCATTTGTAAATTTGATCTTGGGTTCTAAATTTCAATTCCAATCATCCATTGAATATATTAAAAAGGGTGTTGTAAAAAGTCTATATGACAGAGCAAAAATAATTTGTGATAATGATAATTTTGAATCCGAAAAAGATTTCATAAGAAATGTTTTGTCAAAAAATAATTGTCCCATGAATTTTAAATAAATAAATAAATAAATGAACCTTTATTAAGCATAGCTTTACAAAAAATATACAATACTTAGGTACATGGGAATACATTAGTGTATAAAAAACATAGGACAATAAAATATAACATACTAATATAAAAATGAAAAACATCATTAAAAAGAACAATTACATATTAAAGATAAAATCCCTTAGTGAATTTTGGAAAGTTCCAATCTCTTCAATATTTCTGATGTGTAATGGAAGAGCATTAAACTGTGTCAGTCCTTTGAAAAACAAACTGCATTGGGTCTTTGTCAAACGAGTTGTTTGCACATAAAAATTTGAAGTATTTCTGGTGTTATAGCTATGTACATCACTCACAAATAACAACTCGCTTGACAAATAATCAGGTACTATGTGATTTCTTATTTTGTATATCATAACATAAGTTCTATACAAGATAGTTTGTTGAATACTCATGATCCCTACTGTTTCCAACATTAATCTAACTGGAGTATATCTGTTACATCGTAAAATAGTTCTAAGGGCACGATTCTGTATTTTCTGAAGTTGCTTTAATGTTTCTTGGTTTAGATTATATAATATTGTAGAACAATATTGTATATGAGGGGCTATCAAAGATTTATATAAAATAGTTCTAATGTAGGGTGACAAATGTTTACCTATTCTTTGCAGAAAATACACTTTTCTGGACATTTTTGATGAAATGTAATCGCAATGCTGATTAAAATTAAGATTTTCATCTAATAACACTCCTAAATATTTAAAAACTCTTACCCTATTCAATATCTGTCCATGCAGCAGAATATTGACATTAAATTCATCAAATTTACGAATTAAACCTGGTGTACCAAAAACAACATATTTACATTTGTTCACATTGACTGCCATGGAATTGTCACTTAACCAAGTACATAAATTGGACAAATCATTATTCAGTTTTTCAATCATATTATGAATATCTGCACCACAAATATATAACATGGTGTCATCAGCAAATAACTTCATTTGACAGCGTTTAACAGTTTTAAAAATGTGATTTACATACATGATGAACAGAAGTACTCCAAAATCAACATTTGCTTCTTCAGAGATGCTGCCATTGAATTTAACCTGTTGCTTCCTGTCCATCAAGTATGATTTCAACCAATCATTTTTTTTTTATTGAAAAGTGTTTTGAAAAAACTAGACAACGAGAACAGATTTTCAAAACTAATAATACACTAATTTAACGAAAACTAGACCTAATAATATAAATGAGTCAACTAAAAATGTAATTTATAAAATTCCTTGTGAATGTAATAAACCCTATATTGGAGAGACCTCACGACCTTTAAAAAAGAGAATTGAAAATCATACATAAAAGAAGGGCATTTCATAGATCGGGAATTTGTCAATTTGAATTTGATAATAATCATAAATGAAATTGGGATAATATTCAAGAATCTTGGCAAAGGAGCCATGTTCTAAAAAACGTAGACTTGAAGAAAGTGCATATATTATGTTAAACTCTAATGAATGTGTAGCAACTTGCTCTGTAAGTAATATATGGTTACCTTTATTGAGAAATTGAACATAGTCCAAAAACAGTGAATTATAAATACTTTTTTTTTGCCAACCTTCAACCTCCAATTTTGAACTGTCACTGTAACTTTAAATAAAGAATGAACTGTATGTAGAGTTAAACAATCAACACCATACACTTCAATGTCAGTAAAAATGACATTTTGTGCTATAAACACAAATAAGCTAATTTTACTGTGAAATCACAAAAAAACGAAAAATATTTTTTGAATTTGAATTAATTGTTCCTTTTTCAGGACCGAAACAGATTTGCTTCCGAAAAGTTTGATATTGATAGGTTTTATTGTTTACTAATAGACTTTTTTCCAGGTAATATAGAAGATCCGATATATAAACACTGGTTTTGATTGTTTTTTGATAGGGTGTGGCGAAATACCCAAAAAAATCTGGTAAATCATGGATGTGCCACAAAACTACAGAGCATTACTTGACAGGTATGCTGATGTGAGCAAGTTATTTGAATTTTATTTCATTTGTTGTTCCATTTCTAGCTGCGGAGTTTGTAAAAAAAAAATAATATCTGGCCTGTTTCCCATTCATTTTTTTTTTGTATTGGTTTTGTGCTTCGCTTGGTAATCATGTTATTATAAAAATGGAATGCACAATTTATTTTTATCGCAGTCAAAAATATGCATGCCAAATCTAGTCAGATACTAAATTTTAAGAGAAGGAGAAGAAAATACATTGGATATATTATATTTATAACAAAAAATCCACTACATATTACACGGGGTGTCCCAAATAGAAAGGGACACAAGGAAACAGCAGATTCCTAACCTAATCAGAAAGTTGATAATATAGGAAATTCAGGACATCAAAGTTAAATTTTAGTTTTTGATTTTTTTGAATAATCAAGTCTTTTTGATTACATTTTGTATTTCAGGACATTGGTATGTCTCCACTTATAGACACCTTTTCACTCATTCAGTCTTAACTGTTTGCGTACAAGAAAGAATTTTTTTTATTGAAAATGTCTGCGTCATATTCACATGAAAAAGTTATTCTTGGTAAAAGTGGCTAGGAGTAACTTTTCTCAAGATATTTGCACTCAAAGTAATCCATGCAATGTAAGTGTAATCACGACACTGGGGTAAATGTAATCACTGATCACATCAGACCGAAATACTCATGATTCAGTTTTTCACTCGTAGTACATACAGTAAATCTGGCACTGTGGGTCCCATCAAATGACCCCGGCTCTGATTTTTTGTCAGTTGTTATTGATCCATTAGAAAAGCTTAAATTCAAAAAGTTGTATCCCCCTGCCCCCCCGTTTTTGAGAAACTCAAAAAAAAATTGGATTTGATTTTCTAGCGAAACCGTAGGTCGCACAGAAAATTTTATTGATTAAAAAATGAAGACGATCAAGTATTCAACAATTTCTTGTCTCTACTAAAATAGCTCTAAAACTTACCGTGACAAAGTTAGAGGGCGCCTAAGTCGACAAATGCGATTTTTTGCAGTTTTTTGAATTTTTGAGGGTCAAATAATATTTTTTCACGGTTGCATTGTTTTTCAAAGTGAAGATCTTGAAAAACCCTACAAAATTCATTTGCGATTTTTTTTTCTACGGCGCAAAGTTCGCGAGATATATTGCATTCAATGTCAAAATGTGCATATGTTAGTTGCATGACATCGATAACCGACGATAGTTTGCTAACCGTTACCTTTCAGAATTGCAATTGCAAATAAGATTTTCTCTGACTCAGAAAAGGTAAGAAACATGAAACGGAAAATTGTTTATCAATAAAAAACCAGCTGCTTTGTGCGTGTAACTGAGGAAATTGAAACCTCTTTCACAATAGTGAATAATCACCTACCTGCATTGAAGTCTGGCTTGAACATGCGTAGGAATCCATACTTTTCTTCTTTTCGTGAACATTTATTTTGAGCGTTGAAAAAGTAATGTACCGGGTGGCCAACTAAGAATGCGAGGTACCGTTTCTCGGAAACTATTTATCGTAGAGGCTTGCGGCAAAAAGTTTTATCACTAAAACCTGGAAAATATTCTCAAGTTTCTGAAATGGTCGCTAGGGGGCGTAACAACCAACACCAAGTAGAAAAATATGATTTTTATGGAATTTTGTCCAATGAAAATATATCGATGAGCTCATTTTCGGATTTACTGACTATTTACCTACACTTTTTGTCCAAAACGTTTTTTTCTATTTATCAAAATAAAGTGGTGGGGGAAGTTCAATTGTTTTTTAAACAAACGGAGATTTCTCCCGTTTCGCTTGACCGATTTAAACGAGCTTGGGCTCATATGAAAGAGCATGATCCGCACTTCAAAAAACTTTTTTATTATTCATAGAAAAATCTGTATCTTGCAGACATTATAATCCTTGATACGTACAAAAAAAAAGTTGATCACCATCAAGCTGTTAGTTCGTGTATAGCTTGTCCGTGACAAGTAAAACAACCTGTTTACGTTGAAAAATTTTGTTCGTGGGAGGATTTTCTCTGGCACATCGGCAAATATTTCGATGTCTTGATTTTAGGTTATGTACTTCCCAGGAATGCTTAACAGGTGTAGTCATGCGTCAGTATAACATTGTCTGACAAAAATATTAGGTATTTTCCGAGATTTCCACTTTGTCCGACACCCTGAAAATGAAGATGATTAGGGTATCGGACAAAGTGGAAGTACCTACGTGATACTCTTGTCGGACAATGTTATATTGACGCATGACCACACCTAGTTAAGCATTCCTAGAAGTATCAGCTTTCAGGTCATCATATAACCTGAAATCATAACATCAAAATATTTTCCGATGTGCCAAAGAAAAACCTCCCACGAACAAAGTTTTTCCACGTGGAGAGGTTGTTTCACTCTTCACGGATAAGCTATACACGAACTTACAGCTTGATGGTGGTCATTTTTTTTTGTCGCTGTATCAAGGTCTATGAGATATTATATTACCGATCATAAGAAAAAGTTTGCATATTTTCTCCAATTCCGAAATTATTTGAACGGTATTTTCGGAGCTGAATTGTTCAATCTCCAGGTATCTATCAATTTCTGGTCACACTGCAAATAATGATTCATAGCCCTTAATTATTACAACAGATGCTGAAGAGAAGCCTCATACTCACTTGTCTTTGGGGTAGACTTCTATTTCCGTCGATTGTCAATGTATACCTGTATATTCTATGTTGTTGTTGGACATAAATAATAAATTGTCATCATTATTATTATATTATACACCAATTTTATCAAATCTAGATCATAAGACAAAAATTTTAATACATTGATAAATCTATAAATATTTTTGTATAATAGCGATTGGGTACAATCAAGTGATCCGTGGACATTACAGCAAATACTCTACTAGTGAGTAGTGTTAACCAGAGGATGGCATAAGATTAGACCTCTCAGCAGATACATCATCAGTTCAGCTGTAATTGTGAAAACATTTATGGCAGCCATCTGAGCCATCGGACTTTATTCCAAGGTAATAACGTTTATTCATTAAAATCGGATCTTATCACAGTTTCAAATCTCGACTTTCAAGAAATTCATGTTATATGAGAAAAGTGATTGAACCAGTACTATTGTAAGTCCAAATATCTTGATTGATTTGGCCGCAATGCTTATCCGGTACCTATTAAACAGCGTATAAAGTAAAACTGTAGTCACGAAATTATTCTAATTTAAAGAAACCACACCTCGCCACAACAACTAGTCCGTCCATTTTCAACCACTTTTTCCAAAAACAAAAAATAAATAATAATATGTTTGTTGTCGTCTTTTACAATATACAGGGTGTCCCAGCAAGGGTGGCCACCGGCCATATCTCGGAAACTACTGGACCTAAAAGTTCTGAAAAAAAAATATCACTAAAGTGGCCACGAGAAAATGCTGGGAAATATTTATAACTTCGAAATTTTTCCGCTAGGGGGTGCAATCAAAGCTTAAATATTAAAATTCGAAATTTCTCCGGAAATTCTCAGATTGAGGTATATCTTTATCAACATGGTTAGAAAACCTAGACAATTTCACGTCTTTTTGGTACAGGGCTCATTGGCGTACCGATCTTCGTGTGAGTAGGGGAAGGTAGTGAAAGTGTAATTGTTCAAGTGGCTGTAACTTATAAACGACTTGTCCGATTTTGTTGCGTATAGGCTTGTTTGGAAGATAAATGTGAGTACTTTCGTATATCGTATCCAGTGATGCGTGATTGTCTCCAGAAAAGTTGCTAGAAGGCGTAATTTGAATTAAAAACTGTTATTTTCGTTTCACCGCAAAAATTTAAATGGTACGGTATAATTCTGATAACAGAATCGAAATGAAGATTAAATTTACAAGAAAAAACCTTAAAAAAAAAACAAAAAAAAACTTAAAAACCTTAAAACATTAAATTTTACATAATTTGGTCTAGTTATTATTATCAGAATTATACCATACCATTTAAATTTTTGCGGTGAAACGAAAATAACAGTTTTTAATTCAAATTACGCCTTCTAGCAACTTTTCTGGAGACAATCACGCATCACTGGATACGATATACGAAAGTAATCACATTTATCTTCCAAACAAGCCTATACGCAACAAAATCGGACAAGTCGTTTATAAGTTACAGCCACTTGAACAATTACACTTTCACTACCTTCCCCTACTCACACGAAGATCGGTACGCCAATGAGCCCTGTACCAAAAAGACGTGAAATTGTCTAGGTTTTCTAACCATGTTCATAAAGATATACCTCAATCTGAGAATTTCCGGAGAAATTTCGAATTTTAATATTTAAGCTTTGATTGCGCCCCCTAGCGGAAAAATTTCGAAGTTATAAATATTTCCCAGCATTTTCTCGTGGCCACTTTAGTTATCATATTTTTTTTCCTGAACTTTTAGGTCCAGTTGTTTCCGAGATATGGCCGGTGGCCACCCTTGCTGGGACAGCCTGTATGAGAATAAAATAGAAAGAGGTATTGTAACCAGTATCGTACTTCGGGGTATCTAAAATCAATATACAGTGAGGACACGTAGGTTGGAATAAATTCATTAAAAATTCAGGGTTTTGTTTTCTGGAAAAACGCTCGGACACGTCGATATTTATTTTTGACTAAGTTTTTTTTTATGGTAATTTTATTTATAGAGGGTGGACCAAAAATAAGTTACGACCATCAACTTCATTTTTTCAAATGGAAACCCCTTTTTTTATTCTATTTTCGAATTCTACATCAAATTCAAAGTAGGTTTCATGTACCATGTCCTTAGCCTAACCCCGACAGTTATCGAGAAATTTACGATTGAAAAAAATCGACTGTGCTTCTGAGCAATCGTATCGTCGAGTCATTACCGAGTTTCTTACAAAAATACCTTTTTAACGTCATGTGCTTTGTTATACTATCACATTTAATATCATTATCATCAAATTAGCGAAAATTGGATAAAAATCAACGTTTAGCCGAATTGATGCATGTGTTGAAGTAGGCGCTGGTCATTTTCAGCCACTATTGTAAATGTTATCAACTAGTTCAGTGTTAGTTTTGTGAATAATCTAAGTTCATTACAATCAATCAATAAAAGATTCAACTTGAAAATGATCCAAGTGAAAAAATTCTGGTCGTTTTTATCCAAATCGGCTGTTTCTAGCGACACATACCAAGAGTACATTTTTCATGTAAAATTCAATGGAGAATAGGTCTGCATAGTCGAAAATGACATACAGTGCGACACAAAAAAGTTATGGTAATAATTTAAGTCAGGACCAACACTGTATGTGGCGCACTCTAACATTAAACCAAAAACCAAGTTAATATTTGAGTTTCTCGTTATCAATATTCCCAGTATCCCAAATTTCGTTCAATTGCCAAGATATTTGACAAAGATATGAGCAAAAAACCAAATAAAATAGTTTTTTTTCACGCCCTGTATCTCAGAAACCAAGCCGTTGTGGACACATGTTCATATGGACTTTTTGTCTCGAAATTATTCAAAGATTCACGCTCTAAAATTTTTACAAGTACTTAATTTACACCCTGTATTATTCATAAAAAAACTTTTTGGACTCCGCCATTTTTCAAGTATCATCGGTAGTTTTTGAGATATTTTGAAATTTGTAAGAAATGAACAAAAAAAGATAGAGATAAAATAAGCATTTTAGTGCGGTTAAGTTTTTGCATCATATTTATAGTGCATACTGCATAGTGGATGAGAAGAAACGGTTACACGAAAAATACTCATATCGACTTTATTTTCGTTATAGATCTCTTATCTTTTATGCTAGAGGCGCTTTATTTAGAATGGACTACTCTATCGATTTCTGAGGTCATTTTGACTCACACTCACGAAATGGAAAATTTGCAGATTTTTTGAAAATATGAAAAATATAAGGATT